>WSXT02191686.1:0-19703 GCA_011762715.2 Neuroterus valhalla
CTTTTCTAGTTCAAAATTCAACTATTTCGATGAAAATGTGTCTTTATGGATTGAAAATTAAACTAGTTCGTTGACAAGTCACATATTTTGTTGACAAATTGGTTTTCGGTATAAAATTATATTTTTCTTCGAAAGTTACTTTTCTCATTTGAACCGAGAATTCAATTATTTTTCTGAAAATCCACATATTTTGAATATAAAAAAGAAAGAACTGAATATAAACGTTCCTTAAATAATTATATAAAACTAATGCGTGTCTTCGAAGCATGCGGTAGGAACGGAGTTTCGAATTTGTGCTAAGGAGGAAGGACGTACGTATATACGCAGTCGAAACTCTGTCCCTACCACGTGTTTCAAAGAAACGCATTAATTTTATATAATTATTTGAGGAACGTTTATATTCAGTATTTGTTAAGCGACCAGAGGAACTTCCTTCCTTACGCGTGTCAGTTTTTTCTTATCACGTCGAAACGTGTGCAAATATCACCCTCCGTTTTCTTGGAATGTGATACACTTTGTTTTTGAACTTTTTTCTTGCTAAATCAGCAACTTATCAGTTGAAGAGAACATCCTCACTTCTTTTTAAAATGAGAATTGGATTTTTCATCACTATCTGCATCTAAGAGAACGTAACCTGTCAGAAAAAAAGACTTTCCCCACATTTTTCCGAAACCTGATATTTTTTGTTAACAAATCTTTTTTGCATCGATTGTAAAACTCCAGAGCTGAGAGTTTTATTCGTTGTCCATTTTTTGAAAATAGACTGGATTATTTATCACTGTCTCAAGTTGAAAAAACATGCACACAAAACGAAAAAAACAACTAATTTCTCCCCGAATTTTCTATGAACCTAAGAGAAGTCTCCTATTTATTACTAACTAATTTATCTCCAAGGTACTGTTCCACTTTCTTTCAATTCAAATTTCAAGAAAGTTTTTTGAATCTCACATAAAATCGTGCAAATGAGCTTGCCTTATGGCATGCTACATTTTTGTTTAAATTTTTTGGTATGAATCAAATCTAGAAATAAAGGTCCAAATTGTTATGCTATAGAATTCGAGAGTTTCAAAATCATATACATAACCCTGTGATCCGTAGAGAGTATTCAAAATTTTCAATGTAATTAAAAATTTCAATATTTTTGAAAAATCCCTTCAGATTCAGATTCTGACTCCCAAATTCTGACTTTTTCGTTGCTTTTTTTGCATTGAAAAATATATAGAAAAAAACGTATTTTTTTGGAAAATATTTTGACCACAGATTTATATTCCCACCCATCAGAAATGTCAATTCCTATGGATTTTGTGTCGCTGAAACTAACTGCGGATTAGGGTTTGTGCTATCGGCGTGCATCATTATAAAAAAACCAATTACTTTTATTAAAAGAATATTCTATTTAAATAGTCTGGAATTGTGCGATTCAAAATTTAACCGAAGAAACCTTGTATTTTCTATTACTTATCAAAATATTGTTATCATTGTGCATGTATAGGTATACACAAAAAAAAAGCGGAAAATACACATAACTATTAATTAAATTTAAACAAGAATAACTGTATGAGACATACCTTGTGATAATACCATCCAAGAAGAACAGAGAAGGTAGCGATAAACATATTGACACACTTAAGAACTTGAAAAATACCCCTTTCTATTAGAGTTATATATTTATTTGGTTTAATTTCTGCAGTAAAAGAAGAGCGCCAATACACAAAGTTAATGACAAAAACATAAATAAAAGTAAGCACGGGTCGAGCTTTCCCTACGGGGTATTCAAGCACACTCAACCCCGTTATCCAATTTAGTACCGTGATAGGGAGTATTGAGTCTCGTATACTTTTTGGTTTCCATTTCATAATTTTAAAAGCTTATGTCTTGAATTTCACTCCTTTTTACGTCTGGCGACTATTGAACATTATATACTATTATCTTTGATGAAACATTTTTATTGCCCTCATAGGAGCATTTTTCGCCATGCGCAGTAGGAACCCTTTTTATAGATGCATCAAGTTCATGATAAACTAATTTACCCTGCAGTTATCGTTATCTTGCATCAGAGAATAAAATTAAAGGAGGCTACACAATATGTATAAGAAGTTAAAAAAATATTACTATTGAAACTACTTCAGCATTGGGACAGGTATTTTTTCTTCATATAAATTGTGCAGCACAGTTGACACTTGAATGTCTAGAGAAGTGTTTATTCCTTTTTTTTACTTAATTTACGTCTGCGCGGAATAGATTTATAACAGAAAGTTATAACTTTAAGGAAAATAATTTAAAATGCTCTTAATATGTCTGATTCTAATTCTAGGATAATAAGGTAGAAGTTCCAGCAATCGTGATGATAATAATTATTATTCACCTCACAAATTCACTCTCATTTCTGACATCCTCTTCCTCTTCAGTACACACTTCTAACACATGCTCCTACGACTCTGCTTCACATCCACACACTCTGCATGTCTTCTCCTGTTCGTCCATCCAATATCGATATGCTTTCACTCCCTCCCATATTCTGAACCAAATAACTCTATTCCACTAACTCTCCTTTTTCACCTTTGTCTGACACTCTGATTCCCCACCAATTGGACCATTTTATACCATTTGTTGTACTGTCATTCATTAATTTTTGTCTCAATATTTCCTCTTCCTGTCTTGTTGGAACGAAGTTCTATATGGCGCGTTACACTACACACACTTGGCGGATGGGGTCTAGGCGAAAGAAAGTGTAACAGAGAGCAAGAATGCGCAACAAGATTACTTAAGCTCTCTCCAACATTCTCTGAAAAATTTATTCAGTTTTTCGTTGTGGATAAACATGAACTGTGGGAGTGATGCAGGAGAACTTGAAAATAGTAATTATAAATTCAAGTAAGTAACAGTGTCAAAGTGACAAAACTGGATACGCTGCTACCGCGTAAGTTGTTCCTTCTAGAGTTGCCCTTCCGAGAATCTCGCTCGTGGACGGGATGGCCCGAGGGGTTTGGAGAAAGGCACTCTCCCATCCACAGTTTCGACTGACTTCCGCCATTGACGTACTGTCAGAGCGCACCGTGTACCCAAGCGGGAAGTTTGTCAATGCGCGAACTACACGATCCTTACTGTTTACGTTACAGCTCCCGTCGAAGTTGTCCCAAGGCCATTTACGCCAAGCCCGGAACCAGACCGCTCGCGCGGTAGCAGTGTATTTATTTGAAACTTCAGATCTTGAATATCTAGAAGCTCAGATAAATGGATATGAGGTTCTTCGCACAGACACTTGTTGCTTGTACGTCTGTTTTCTAAATTGTATAAATAATGAAAATTAAGCAGTTGAAATATAAAACAATGGAATTATAAACAAAATGTATTTTTGTGATATTATAGTAACTTACTTATTATTTTCAAGTGAATAATTATAAATGTTGTATACATATCTTATTCAGTTTTTTTGGTGACACAGCCCACACACCAAAAAACGTTTGGTAAACAATACTATCAATGTATATTATAATACTAGGCTTGATAATTGATAATTGATATGCGCTGATTATTTTTATATCATTCATGAAACAAAAAATTATATACACGCACGTCTAGGAGTTTGAATCTTTTTAACACTTTTAACGACATCGCCCACATACTGAAAAATATTGAGTCTTTGTCTATCACATTCACCGTTGGATCATTTCCTTTCACGTAAACTCCAAACACTCTTAATAACAAATTGAACGCTCCTTCGTCTTCTATCAATAGTACAACATCATCCGCATATGCTAACGAGTAAAGCTTTCTGATACCTAAGACCATATCTCCTTTCCCTTCTTCCTTTAGCTTTTCCTCTGTGTCTACCAGCATTTAACTTAGGAATAGCGGACTCAACGGGCAACCCTGCCTGAACCCTCTCTATCAAAAATGACTCTCCTTTCTCATATCCTATCCTCACTCTGAAACTTGTCTCTGAGTCAAAAGCTGCTTCAAAATCCGCCAACGAGGCCTCTAGTTTACCTCTATTCTGGCTCAAATTCCTATTCACAAGATAGTTTTGAGCGCAAATGTTATGGTATTCTTCTGGCCGTTCTTTCCCTCTCCATACTTTGTTACAGACTCTCCACCACTCCTCTCTTATCCCCCCCCCCTCATACTTCAGAGCTTCATTCTCCATGCCATTCTCTCCTGTTACTTTATATCTTTTTAGTCTTCCTATTGGCTCGTCCATTCTCCTCTGCTCATATAATTCCTATCTTCCCCTTCTTCCTATCTTTATTACCTTCCTTTCTTTTTGTCTAGCCCTCTTCCTACCATTAACAATCCTTTGATGTACTTCGTTTACTCAATCATTTTTGAATCCTTATTTACTTCCTTCCTTTTTTCTATCTCCCTGTTTATAACTTCCCATACCATCCCTTCATTTACCGATTCCTCTACTTACTTCATATACCTTCTCTTCTCCTTCTGTCTTCCATCGTTTGAAATTCTCTCATACTCTCACTTTCATCTACTGTACTCCCATCTCCTTTTATTCTGGCTCCCTTTCTTATCCTCTTAATTTCCCCTTTCAATTCTTTCTATTATCTCGTCTATCCCTTCTTCTTCTTCTATACCTCTTAGATTATTCACCTTCATTTCTTCGCCGAATTCTATCAACTTTTTTTCTCCTTAGCGCCCCATGTTATACTCTCTTTCCTTCCCTCCTTCTTTCTTCTCTCTAGAGTGTTTATGACCTCATTTCCATTTCGCTCTTACCGAGATGTTTTCAGAGCCTTTCTTATTGCCAATTTCCATTTATACCATAAGCTTGCTTATTCTTTCTCCTGCTACGATTTAGTCTATCGCGGTTTTCCCTTTCCCTGTGAATGTTATTTCGAATTCCCGACCTTCTTTATAATGCCATTGCAAATGAACAAATCCTGCCTCTCCTATCAGGTTCGGCAGCAACCTACCCTTCTCACCTGTTTTTCCATATTTTGATTTTCTTAAGAAAACCCCCTTCTCCCAATCATATACTTCTCTACCCTAAACACTAGTCCATGCACTAAGGTCACCCCCTATCAATGCCAGCTCCTCTCCTCTTTCCTCCATCCACCTCATAACTTTTCATCCCTCGTCTTTCCCTCTTCTTCTGTATATGCATACTATTGTTGCCCTTATTTTCCCTATTTTAATTCTTCTTATCATTACTCCGTCCATTGTGTCACCATCTTCCTCTAATCCCTGTTCTCCCCATTCACTCCGCCCTTTCATTCATTTTTTTCTTCTCTCCTGCTAGGTCATATCTTCCTCTATCTCTCTGTTCGCCCTTTCAACATTTTTCTTTTACTCATTATTTCAAATCTATCTTCGTTAATTCCTAGTGTGACAAAAAACATACCTTTCTGCCTTCCTGTATCCCTCCTATTTCGTTTACCCCTTCCCCCCTTACTTTTGCCCCGACGTCACTAATCACCTTCCTTACCACTCCCTCTTCTGTTTTGTCGTTTACTTCCAGAACCTTGGTCACGACCAGCCCTATCCGACTCTGTGTATTTCAGCCAGAAAACTTTCGGACAATTTTGCTATAAATTTCTTTTGCAAATTTTTGCCGCATGGTGGCGCTTTTCGCACGTGGCCCGACTTTTGCATGTAAGGCACGTAAACAAACGTGAAATTTCATTCAAATTTTATAATAATTGTTTTTCTTCATTGCGATGTGTGTCAAAATGTTTGTATTCAAGTGTAACGATTCTAAAGCCACCTATTAAAGTGAAATTGAGTGCCCAAATTGAGTGCAGTGTTAAAAATAAATAATGGTGAAATGTATAGCTCCGAACTGTCATTCTGGCTATAATTCGACTCTCACAAAAGGTGAAAAAGTCCATTTTTTTGAAGTTCCACAAAGTTCAGTTGCCAAATATTAGGAAGCAATAAAGAGGGAAGATTTCATTGAGAAGGCTGGACACTTTGTTTGCGAGAAACATTTTCTTCCCGAAGATATAGCATGGAAGAGGGAAGTGAAGGATCCTATTGGAAATGTTACTGCATCGGTATTTATAAACATATATTAATAATCATTAGTATATTTATATTTCTTAATTCCATTTTTTTAAATGCGTGTAGAGATACAAATCTCAATTTCAATTCTGCTTCTATTGTAGAGTCTGAATTCTAACCTATAAATAATATATAGCTGGCATTCATCGGCAGTGACTGTCAGAAAGTCCTTTTATTTATTGAATAAGATTTTACACTTCAAAATTGATTTCTAATGTACATAATCGAATGAAAATTCAAGGAAACAATGAAATCAGAACTTGACATCTATTCTTTATTTTATTGCCTCAAAAATGAATTTGAAAAATTAAACATATTATGGAGAATAGCCGAAAAGACTACATTATATGGTATCTTTCATTTAAATATTATGATTTTACAATAATACCTCATTTTATGATTAACTCTTGAATTGGTGCACAAACTTTCTTGTATAATATTCCCCTGCAAAAAATTAGTAGAAAATTTCGAACTGTAAAATTCAATTTGAGAAGCAAAGAAACACCCATTATTATCTACAACTCTTGAAAATAAAAAATAAAACACAAGATTCCAAAGACCAAATTCGGACTAAGAACTTTGAAGTGTCTCTAGTAAAATTCAAATAAAAAGAGTAAAAATGAATGAGAAGACATTCTCCAAATTATTGCTCTCCTTCTATTTTTTATTTTTTTCGTAATCCTTATCACTTCTATTCTAGAATCACAATGCAATAGCACTAAAGTTTTTATGTTATTGCATTGCGATTTGAAAATTATAAAAAACTGACGTAAGAAAGAAAAAAGAGGATAGCCGATATTTCATGTTACGTATTTATAATTTATGTTACACGTTTTCGCTTTGAAAAAAAAGGAGTGAAGCTAAGCGAAATACTGTGTTTTATTTTTTATTTTCAGGAGTTGTAGATATTAATGTGTGTTTTTTCGCTATTCAAATTGAATGTTACAGTTTGAAATTTTCTACTAATTTTTTGCAGGGGAATATTATGAAGGAAAATTTGTGCACCAGTTCAAGAGTGAATCAAAAATTGAGTTATTATTCTAAAATCATATTAACTTAATGGAAGATACTATATGATATAGTCTTTTTGGCCGTTTTCCATGTGAAATAATAGATGTCAAATTCTCATTTCATTATTTCCTTGAATATTCATTTGATTATGTGCATTAGAAATCAATTTTGAATTGTAAAATCTTATTCAATAAATAAAAGGACTTTCTGACAGTTACTGCCGACGAATGCCAGCTATATATTATTTATAGGTTAGAATTCAGACTTTACAATAGGAGCAGAATTGAAATTGAGATACATATGGAGATAAAAAAATGTATATTTTTCCCACATAATATATTTATTTGTTTCGTCCATTCAGCAAATGTTTTTTAAATAATTATAATTTGTAAAATATCCTCCGCGTATTTAACACAACATGAGGTAATTATTCGGTAATAAAAATAATTCAATCTCCCTTCTTTCTGAAACTTGTGTAAATGTGTATATTATTAAGAAATAGTTATTTCACAATTTATGCTGCTCCATAATCTTATGCATCTAACTGACCCCCTAGGAATAGTTTTACTAACAAGAAAAAAAAACTATTTTTGGGGATAAATCATCTTTAAACTCCCGAAATGTTTTAATATTACATTTTAAAATATTTTTCCTTTTGGATTTCATGCAAAAGTAGGGCCACGTGCGCGGAGCGCCACCATGCGCCGAAAATTTGCAAAAGAAATTCATAGCGAAATTGTCCAGCCATCTTGCTTAGAGTCGGATAGGGCTGGTCACGACGTTCTTTTTTTTCTTTTTTATTTGCTCTCCTTCTATTCGTTTTTTAATCTGGGTAATCTCCTATGTACATTCTCATTTTCCTTCTGCTCGTTTATTATTGTCTTCTCCATACTCTGATCAGCCCTTGCTTCCATTTTACTCTATCTACCTTTTCTCACTATAATTTCTCTTTTCCTACGTTCTTCATTTTCTCTCATATGATTATCTACAGTTTCCAGTTTTTCCCATCATTTTTGTTTTTTCACTTTTTTCGATTCTTTTGCAACTTTTTACCTCCTCATTGGTCTCATCCCTTTTCCTACTTAAACCATCAATTTAGTCTTTCACCAATTTCCTCTCTCTTAAATTCTCCCTCCTCCTCTACTTATGTAAGATCCTCTTCCCTTTTTCTTTTATCTCCTGTGAATCCGTTTTTGCCATTCGTCGAGGAAACAACTCGGCTTCCAGTATTTATATTATATTTCGACTTTAAGAATTTTCAGTATTTCATAGTATTAAATATATTTTCAACTAACTCAATTCAGATAAAAATCAAGAGAATTGATGACACGATTACTGGAACTAAGGTCACGAATAATGGAACGTTTACTTTATAAGATGCGACTTCATTTCAGAAATAATTACTTTAAGTGTTGCCAATAATAAACCATTATCTTATTTATCATCTCCACAAAGGAAAGTACAGAGTCTTATAATTGCATCAAACTTATTATTGAACAGTATTAAGGTTAATGCAGCTTTTTGCTGTACTAAAGATTTTAATTAATTTCGGATAATGCTTTAAAGCGTGGAATCAGATTTTATTGCCCCATAATTTCATCGTCTTTCAATTTTTTATGTATGGAGTGATTTTTTTTTAAAGTAAATTACCATTTTTAAATTTATCGAACATTTTTTCCAATCTTGAGTTCACTTTAAAGTAATTTTTTTATTACAAAGATTTTCTAATGAAGATTTTTTCAGCATTAAATTATTGCTTCGTTCATAATTAGAATCTTTCTGTTAAAATCGTGTCTAAATCTATCTCGTGTTCCTAATACCAGCAAATGTAGATACTTTCTTCGTGACCCTTAAAGTATGCATATTCTGCTTTCCCAACGTCTTCTCCTCGCAACACGCTTATCGAAGTATATTTCTGTCCAATTGAAATAAGCATTCCTACGAAATTTTTCCGGATTTTTTAAAATTTGTACGATGCGATGTATTGATTATCGTTGACGAAATTGGATAGGTGGATTAAAAATTGTTTTTGTATTATTTAAATATTTAAACACATTATTCACAGTCACGTATAATTTTCAGATCCCTGTTCTGCGATAAAACATTCCGTATAGCACATCTTCTGCCTATAGTATGGCACTAATGAGTACTTATTTTCGAATGTGTGAAAGGTCAGCACTTCTGGTGTTTATTTTCTTATCTTGAGTGTTTGATGATTCTATCTATTCCATCCAGCTCATTCCCTCTCCGACACTACCACCAATCCACATAGCCTACCGCTTCCCCATCTTTCTCCACCCCCCTTATTCTGCATCCCATTATACTTACCCTTTCTCTAACCCTCGCTTTTTTCTTCTTCTCACTTCTCTTCTACACACTACCTATTCCTAATTGCTCCCCCAATGTTTTCCGCTTCCCAATTTTCCTCCGAATATCTCCTTCCCTATCCCTATTTACTCTTCCTTTCTTCTATCCCGTCCCCCATCCCTATTCCTCTTTCTATTATTCTATCCTATTTTATTGGCTTCCTCTTACCTAACTTCATCACCCACTTTTTGCTTCCCTTGTTTCGTTCACTCCTTCCCTCGATGTCCTCTCATTTTCTATGATATCGAAAATGTTTGTAACAATAAATTTTGCCATTAAAAATAAACAACAAATAACAAGGAAGTAAATAACTTAAGATTTAAAAGTTCATGTCTTGATAATTTTCTTATCTTCTGAAAGGAGAAATATCGGATAATATGGTTTTTCATGTTTCGCCAAAAATCAATTTTCTGATTTTTAATGTTTTACGTAGATTCGAACTTGCTTTCTAAGGTGGTAAAGTTAAAAAAATTCCATCATTAATCATTTATTCAGCACAATCGTCTAAACATTGTCGTTCGGGAGAGAACTATCGGCCCGTCGTCACTTCTCCTGCTTCTCCTGTAAAATTACGTTTGGGCCGCTTAGGGATCTTTCTTCAGATCGCGTCACATATGTTGTTTAAGACCAATATAACTTTATTTTTATTGTATGCATACAAAACAAAGTGTAGTATTTTCCCCGATTTTAGACAGGGGCGCCAACCCCAGGAGGGTTTTGAGGAGGAGAGGGTCCCCGAAAATTGGTTCATATGTTGTGTAAATAAATTAACTGAAAATGCACTTAAAATAGAAAATAATAGAAAATAATAGAGTAGAGAAAGTTAAATAAAACATAACGTGAACAAATCCATAATTCAAACGATTAAATCTATGTTTATCAACAGGTTTGCGAATATCACGTATGAAAGCACCATTTCATAAGTATATATGAATTTTAAGAAGTATGAAAAGAATGTTTCTTACATATCTTTCTGCTCTATGCAAGTATACGAAAAAAGTACAAAAATTCTATTTGAAGGAAAAGTAGGGTTCAATAATCTAACAATTTTTTGGAAATTGGCAATTTTAAGTGAATATGCAAAAAACATATCCTGATCAATTTCGTCGATACTAAATTAAATATCTCGTAGTAAAATATTGATTGATAAATTATTCTTGGGGTCTTATGTGATCATTTTTCTTTCCTCTATAAAGGAGTAAATATATTTTCTCATAAATTATAATTATAAAGCAAAGTGTTAATCGAATAAACTCCATAAAGTTATAAATACAAAGCAGAAATACCGGAAATTAAATTCACATCTGGTGTACATTTTTTTACAAGCACTTCAATCCATAATGAATGTAGCGGTCGTTAAAAGCATCACCCATTCGAAAATTTATGACGTGAATTGAATGTGCATCAATCTCTCTGGTAAGATGCAATTGAGAAATATTATTTAAATTTGATATATTCATTTGAAAAAGGATCTTCGACGCAGTTACCCCCCCCCCCCCCTGAATATGAATTTAACCGTCAATGGCGAATCAACATCTTTTGATCGAATATAAATAAAGGATAATGACGATGAATCTAGGTGACCGGCTGCAAAGTGAGGCAAAAAAGGTGTCACTGGACAAAACAGTCCACAGGCTACAATTTAAAGTCAGTATTGATATATTTCTTTTTGAATCCAAGCAAATCAACTCTCTTACTTATAAATATTTTTATAGATTTTATTTTAAAAACATTTTCGGAAAATATGTCGCCTTAGGTGGGCCCTGCAAGATTTTCGGCCTGGGGCCTAGTGAAGTCCTAATCCCGCTCTGTCTCTAGGAAGAACCTTTGAATGGTATATTAGTTTAATTGACAATATTTTTATATATTTTTAAACAAGTAAGATTACACTGCTCTACAAAAAATAGTACATTGTGTGGCTAGGCCTGAAAACAGTCGATTTTGAGGCCGTGCCGTACACGATACCATTTGCTTCGAAAGAAAGAAATGTCATTTATCACACACACACACACAACTGTGAACACGGCACTTGTTTGCTACGTTTGCTACCGCGCCACCATCTTGAATCACGTGAGCTCATTTTCAGGCAGCTGATAGCCAAGAAGAGGGCCGCACATGCGCCCCAAAAAGTGCCATTTTTTCAGTCGCAACACGGACTCTCACGTGCTCTTGTTTTTATAATTTTTACATATCTTATATTTTCAACAATTATCGGCTTGTTAGTAATAAAATTTATTTCCCCAGGCATGATTGGGCTTCCACCATACTTCAACCATTACATATTAAGTTAGGGATGATGAAGCAATTTCCAAAAGCTTCGGACAAGAAAGGAGATAATTTTAATTACATTTGTAAGAAATTTCCGAAGCTTAGTATAGAAAAGTTGAAAGGTGGAATATTTGATGGTCTTCAAATACGACAATTGATGAAAGATACAGATTTTTGTTAAAGTTATGATTGTTCCAGAAATTAAAGCTTGGAAAAGTTTTGTGATGGTAGTCGAAAATTTCCACCAAATTATGAAGAAATTATACAAAATATGCTGACAAACTTTCAGACTCTAACAGCAAATATAAGAATCAAGTTACACTATCTCCACAATCATCTGGATGAATTTTCGGATAATTTAAGAAATTATAGTGAGGAACAGGGAATGCGCATCCACCAGGATCTAAGAGATGGAGGAAAGGTTTTGGGGTCGATGGGATTGTCACATTATTGCAGATTCTGGTCTTTGAAAAGTGATTGTCCCCTGAAAAATTTCAAAAGAAAAGCTCCTAAAAAGCGTTTTATGGAAATGTTACATTTGTTTTCGACAATGTCCTCCCTATTTACTTCGTAGTATCATAATTTTCCAAAACAAAACTGACATTATGAATAAATCTGTCATTTTGTTTCTTGTTTTCCAATTTTTGTTATGTAAAATGAAAATGAAGATTTAAAAGAAAACGAAAGCAGATCTTGCAAAATCAATGATAGTTTCATGAATCGTGAGCATAAATATATGCAAAATCGATCTTATATCTAGGGCAACAAAACCACTGTAGACCAGTGTTATAAAAGTGTTTTTAGTAGAATAAGATCCTTCTTGTTGCTTCAAACTAATAATTTTTTATAGTCATTGTTTGAATGAATTTTATAAGCAAATTTACATATCGGCTGCCATTCAAAAGATCTAAAGCGTCTAAAATGCAGGTATTATTGGAAATATCTTTCTAGTATTATTCCGTGGTGTCAACTTGATATTTCCGCACAATTTTCAAATTAACAAATGAATAAATTTCTCAGTTTTCATTTCAGAGATTCTGTTTGCGGCCTAAAATGAACAAATAAAATGTTGCTTTTGTCCTAATAGTGTGGGAAATCTCCGTTACCCAGCTCTTTCTTATTGCTTGAACAATTTTGATTAAGAAATATGTATATGAATCTGTTAGTTTTCACTACAAACATTTTGTTTTTCGCGTGAAGCCAAGTGATATTCTTCGGCGATTGACTCAACATTGCAACAAATCTCTATACTGCGGCCATTGTTCATTGTACAAAAAAATGAGAATTTTACAAAAGCATAACTTTGTTCTTTGTTTTGAATACGAATATTTTGGGTTTTTCGTAGATTCAAGTATGAATATTGTATGAAAGGTGCTTTCCTGTGATACTTTCATGACAGACAACAATTTTTAATTGTTTTAATGAATGAAATGAACATCTCGCATAGTTTTGATAACAAACTGGTTTTTCCGTTGTTCAAAAAGCGTCGTCACGATTAAAATAAAAAATATACGTCTTATTTAAAAATAATTTATATAAAACTTGTAGACCTTTTAAGATGTACAATTTCTCTATTCAATATTTCTTCTTGTTTCTTGTTGTTTGGCTGGAAAATGATATTTTCTTATTTTTGTAAGTACGTTATCCTGATTAAAACGAAAACTATTCGTTGTATCGAAAAATAGTCAACAGTAAATTCGTAGATTTTTTTTTCAAGATAAACAATTTTCGTGCTTTTTATTTTTTTGTTTCTTGCATAGTTTTGCTGAAGAATGGAATTTTTCATTTTCGGTAACATTTTTCATGATTTAAACAAAAACTATGCATCTAATGAAAAGAGTAGTTTCTATGTAGATCAATCTAAAATGAATATTTTCAGTCCTCAACATTTTTTGCACCTTGCAAAGTTTGCCCGGAAATTTGAATTATTATTATTATTATTATTCAAAAGGCTATTTCGATGGATAAAGCCAGCACCTTTGGTCAGAAATATAAAAATTCAATATTTGTTCACTCAATAGCTATTCTTTTATTTTAAACAAGAGCACATCCACAGGGCGGAAACATGTCTAATTCTAATATTGGTTGAGCGAAAAGGAGAAATTGAATTTTGAGATTAAATATTTTATCTTTCTTTTTTACATTTTCATTCTGAATGAGAAGGTATTGGTTTTATGTGAAAATTGACTTTCGTGGATTCGATGAAATCTCCACGTTTTGAGATCCCCTGAGTCAGAAAAAAGGTTTTTACGAAGGTTTCTGTCTATCTGCCTGTCTGTAGTCTGTAGTCTGTAGTCTGTAGTCTGTAGTCTGTAAACTGTGTTCTCGATAACTTTTGAAAGAACCATCATATTGGATTGTGCTTTGTCACAATTTTTCAAGGCTGAAAAAAAAGGACGAGTTCGTTAACCAGCTAATTTTAACCAATGGTTCGGTTTTTATTAATCAAAATCGCTTTTTGGAAAATCAAAAATGCATTTTTCCGACCAAACTATGCAAGGAGCGAAAAAATGTTAAGAGTAAAAATTATTCATTTTAAAAGACCTATACATTTTTTAAATACCGTTTTTTTCATAAGATGCATAGTTTTTGTTTAAATCGTGAAAAATGTTACCAAAAATAAAAAATTCCATTTTTGAGCAAAACCATGCGAGATATGAAAAAATGAAAAGTACAAAAATTGTTTACCTTAAAAATATCTACAAATTTATGGTTAACTGTTTTTCGATAAGGCGGATAGTCTTCGTTCTAATCGCAATAACGCACTTACAAAAATAAAAAATTCCATCTTCAAGCCGAATAATCAGAGACAGGAAGAAATAATTATTAGAAAAATTGTTCATCTTAAAATGTTCTACAAGTATTACATGAATTTTTTTTCAATTTGCTAGCCAAATTATGCGAGTTGTAAATATCAGTGGCGAGTATTGTAATGAGAATGTGTTCCTTAAGCCCAGTAGAGCCTCAAGTAAACCTAATATAAAAAAAATTTAATCAAAAATGAAAAAAAAAAAATGCAACAATCTTCATAGAAGTAGAGGTTTTTAGCAGTTTTGCAAGATTTGCAACTCTGTGTCTGCATTACGCCTCAAACTGAATCAAGCACGTATGAAGCCGAACACGTATAGCGGTAGCGCGCCATGAGAATGTGCGAATGTGAGAATGTTCACGTTTTTTTATAACAGGTATATTCGAAGGTGTTTGTCCAAATTTAGTCGTTGGATCCTTGGTTTTTCATTCAATCACCAGGAGTTGCAGATTTCAACTCGAATTCAGGACACTGAAAAGAAATTTGATTTTGGCGTTTTTCTCCAATTTTTAATTTTCTCAATTTTCAGATAAAATTTTTTGAATAATAAATTTCTGTGTTTCGATAAAACACAAGTTTCATGTTTCTCCGAGGATTAAAAATTAATCATCATATAAAGTTTTTCTTTCAGAGATTCTGAAGACATATATTCAAAATTTAAAAAACTTCACTTGCATTATAACGCATTATGGTTGTAACAATGTATTATAGTTAACACAAAATCCTGCCTAATGACTCAAGATCACTCAGATTCAAATTTTTTCAGATCTAAGTTCCCAGATTTTGTCAAAAGAGATGTTCAAATTAATCGCATCATCGTTTTATTTATCTATAAGAATCCATAGGGATTTGGATAGATCTTAAAGAATTCCAATGAATTGAGGAATCTTAAAAGACATGCAGGAATTCCTGAGAATTTATTTAGATTTCATCGAGTTTTGAAATTATTGATTCGAAGATTTAAATAACGGAACATAGAAAATTTTTTAAGATGGTTGATAAGAATAGAAAAATAAGTATATAGCTTTGTTGACTCCGTTCTTCTGTACAGATGAGTCAACTCTATTCAGAATCTTTAGGTCAGGATACTAAATTAAATACTTAAACATATTTTTCCGAGGATAAGTTTTGAAATCAATGGAAACAGTTATTGTACAAGAGAATGCAGAAACGTATATGCAAAGTGCATTAGAAACGAAGGAAAATCTTATCAGGAAAGAATAAACACCTCTGCATTTGTTTTTCACTTTTTTTCGATTCCTCACTATATTTTTAAGTCAAAGAAAAATAACAGATTTTAATCAATTTTTGTAATGCAATTTCTTCTAAGTTCAGATTACGGGAATCTTCGGATCTTACGAAAAAAAGAACAATCATAATGCATGGAAATTTGTTTGAGCTCACGGCTTTTGGGATGAATGATTACTGAGAACTTGAATTTTGTTCAGCAGGGCCGTAGAGAGGGAGGGGGGAATGGGGGGATTCCCCCTGGGCCCGCAGTTTTAATTCATCACAAAATTTCAATTTTACAATTGTTAGGGGGGCCTGGTGAAGGGGGCCGTGCATGTTTACCCCCGGGCCCGGATATGTTTTTGGCACCCCTGTTGTTCAGGAAATGAGCTTGATGTCGGAAAATAGTTGAGAAACCCAAGTTACCGAAAAAGTCATAGCCAAATTTGTTCAAAGGCCTGACTCAAAATTGGAAATTTAATTATAGTTGCAAAAATTTGATCAGTTTGAAAGAGGTTCAAACTCTTTGGTTAAAAATAAACTTTGATCAATTTCATCAAAAATCAAAATATTCATTCGAAAATTCAACGCTCCAGTCAAAAGTGAACATTTTATCAGAAAATCATGATTTTTGGATGGAAATCGAATTTCGGCTACGACATTCTACTTCTTGTAGATAATTCGTTTCATTTGTAGAATACCAACTTTTTTAGTCGCAGATTGATTTTTAATTTTTTTTAAATGTACCATTTCGTTGAAAATTCAGCTTTTCGAGTTGAAAATTGTGCTACAACATAGATGAATTATTTCGTGAAAAATAATTTCCATTTTATATTTCAAATGTTATGTTAGAAACTAGACTATTATGCTGGATTATATATTTTTATTCAGTTAAAATTATTTTTCATTCAAAAATCAAAGAATCCAATTTTGCGACGCGAATCACCATCGAGAAATCAAAAGTGCAACTGAATTAATAACTGCTTGATGAAAATCAAACTACTTAATCAAAAATTCAACTTCTCTGTAGAAACATAGGTAGGTATTGGGCAGGAAAATCATTATTTTGGAATAAAAGTATGAATGATTTGTAGGTAGTATGCTGTTTTTTCTTGTGCTTGGGAATCGCACAGTTTTTCAATAAATTCATATTATATGGAGAATATCAACCTTTCCAGAAAAAAATGGATTTTTTGGAAATTCAGCTTTCTGAGCTGAAAATTCGACGACTTCGTTGAACTTGTTTTTCTGAAAGTTCATTTTATTGTAAGATTCACATCTTCCGTTCAAATTTCGACTTTTATGTTGATGGATCTATTTCCATTTTTTGAAAATTAATTTTCATCCAGAATTAGAACCATCTCTTCAAAAATCGAACTTTTTATCCGGAGATTCAACTTTTCTGTAGAATCCATGGTATTTTCGAAAAAAAAAACATAATTTTGAGATAAAAATTCAAGGGATTCTTTGGAAGTTTATATATTTAGCGCTGAAATTCTGTAATTTTGTGAGAAATTTATCATCTTCATGGAATATTAATCATTTCGGAAGAAAATACTTTTTTGTGCTAAAAATTTAACTATTTGGTTCAAAATTCACTTCTTAGGGTTGAAAATTTGACTCCCTAGTTGAACAAGTTTGTGGAAAATGTTGCAGGATATATTCTCAATCATTCTATTTTTTTCCATAAAAAGCAAATTTTGATTAACAAGTTTGATACTCAAATATATTCAATGGGAAAATCACGTTTTTTGTAAAAAATGCTTTTTCTAGTCGAAAAATCAATCTTTCCGGTTGAAAATTGATATTTAATTTCGAAAAATCTAAGTTATACTCTGCTATACTATTTTCTGAATTCATCGCAATATTCTGTTCGTTGGGAATTGGAATTCAATGTTCCTCAGAATTAAAAATCCATATTTATATAGGTTAAAAATGCACCTCCGTTTTATTTGAAATGTTTTATTTAAAATTCATCCTTCGTGTCAGACAAGTAAATTTTCTTGCAACTCAACTCTTTGGTGTGAAAATCTGAATCTCATTAGAACATTTAGGTTTGGCTTGAAGCTGAATTATTTGGTTGGAAATGCAAATGTTTCTGGTTTAATATGATTTTTTCTCTGAAAACTTCGTTAGCAGTCTAATTATTTTGTTAAAAGTTGAAATTTTTTGTTCAGATCTCTTATTTGATAGAGATTGGCGCACTTCTGATTGAAAATGGATCTCTTATGATATACAATTCATGTTTCCTGGTTGGAATTAAACTTTTTTGTTGTAACATTTATTTATCTTGATGGAAATGCGTCTGTTTTGTTGAATATTCAATTATTGTGTTGAACTCGTCACTTTCGTAGGAAATTCACCTTTTAATTCGAAAAATGAACTATTTTTTGTTCAATAGTGAATCTTTTAATTCAAAAAATGTTCCTTATTCGAAAAGGAATCCCTTTCATTGGAAATACAGCTATTCAGTGAAAAATAATCTTCTCCTAATGAAAAGTACTTTTTCTTGTTCAAATATTTATCTCTATTGGTTGGAAAGTAACTCTTACATTGAAAATTTAATGTGTTTAATTTGCTGATTTTCCGAAATTTCCGAAAGTCAACTATTCATATTTGCAGGTCGGAAATTTAACTACTAAGTCAGGAATTCAACTTTTCTTCTGGAATCAAGATTACTTTGTTCAAATGATTAGTTGAAAATGACCTTCCATGTCAAAATTTCAACTGCCTCCGAAAAAATTCATCTACTTTATTCGTATATGAGTCATTGAAAAATACTTTGAAAATGAGACGTTAATCATCGATTTTTGGTCAAGATTCAAATTGATTTTGGACCTACTTTCAGCAGAAATATACCTGTCCAGCAAGTTCAGTGGGCACAACGATTTTTTTTCTACCGCTCCTTTAGTTGTAGGGCAGGAACGATATTTGCCTTTTCAAGAAACAATTGCGAATTCTGACTTGCATGATGAAACATATTCATTTACAATTTTCAGATGAAGCACAGACGTATACCTGCGGTATATGCGGTGGTATTTGATGCGGTGCGAAGAAGAAGCCCCTACATCTTCAAATCTACAAATCTACAAAATTACAATTAGAACATGCTAAATTTTCCATTTGCTAATGTAGCCTTCCAGAGTTCTGTAAATAATAAATAATATAAATGGTCAGATTCGAACTTGAAACAAATTATGTTATTTAAAACACCCAATCCTTTGAATGTATCGAAAAAATAATTTTTTGTATCGAAACAAATTTTTTTTCACAACTGTTTTTAGTTAGGGCTGGAAAGCTTCTGGTGGGTCCCAAAATAACTCCTGAAAAAGATGAGCCCAAAAAAAATGTCTTCAGTTCGCGCAATGTCAATATATGTCAAAATAGAGGAAAATTATAGATTTAATATCACCAAAGTCACAAAAATGGTTATTTTTGATCCGGCTAAGCAGGAAAAAATTCATATTGGATCCATATATATGCCTGCTGAGTATATATTTGATAAAATAATTTCCTGTGTTCGCGCATTTATGTGAAAGTCACAAATATTTGGAAAATTCAAGAAATATTACACCTACAGTATTTACATTCAAACGTATGTTTTGTGAATTTCTGAAATCCGTTAGAACGCCATCATTTGAGATAACTCTATGGACCTGGCCCACATCTTATCTTATTTTATAGTCTCACTTTTACCCTTTTTTATTAATTTTTCTTCATCGTAAGGCGTGATAGTAAGAATATTTTTCCTTCTGATGTTTGTAGCTACCGATATCCTAAAATAAGTTTATATAGAGTGCACTCTTTAAATAATAGTAGTTAAATTTGAGTTACTCGTTTTATAACTTGCTCGTATGATATTAAATATCCTACTGCATCTTACTCATGTCATCTAATGTAAAACTATATTTGGCCAGGATTCGACGAGTTTTTTAATGTACACTTCTCTCTATGATTTATGTATATACAAATATTGATATTATTTTTATAAGATGTGTATTATCTT
>WSXT02191717.1:0-12867 GCA_011762715.2 Neuroterus valhalla
AAATTCAAAAATATGAAAGAAAATGAGAATTTTTAGCCAAATAACGCAAGATTGAAAAGAAAGTCAGATAGAAAAAAGGTTCCATCTTGGGAGCCCTACAAGATCGTGAATACAACTGTTTGAATTTTTGCAAAAAATAAAAAATTCCAATTTTGATCGCACAAAAAATAATGAAGAATAATTTGTAAACTTGATAACTTTCGAAAGACTGATCATATTCGATCGTGCTCTGGCACCCATTTTGAGGGACCAAAAATACGAGTCAGATCTGTTAACCAGCTGCTTTGGATCAAAAATAGGAGGGGGGAACATTTTGAAAACTTTTTCGGAATCTTTTTTTCCAAGACGCAAAAGTCTCAAGTACAGTTTCTTGAAGTGAGTGAAAAGGTAAAAAATTTATCCTAATGATTTTTTTTGATAAAAAGAAAAATGTTAGATTTGTGGCATTTTCAAAATTCAAAAATACAAAAGAAAATGAGAATTTCTAGCCAAACAACGCAAGATTGAAAAGAAAGTCAGAGAGAAAAGTGTTTTTTCTTGGGAGCGCGCCCCGGGCGCGCTTAAACTTGCGAGCAAAGCGAGCCGCGCGCCATAAGAATGTGCCCGCGCAGCGGTCAGATTTTTCTATAATAAATTTAAAATGATGGGCGCGGGGTTTAATGTTTGTGGATTAGAAATGAGTTGGCATTGTGTTTGTGGGCTTCGAATTTATAAGTTTTCGGGTTCACGTATTTAGGTTTTATGGGTTAAGGTTTCTATCGGTTTAGGGTTTATGGGTTATAGCTTTATGGGTTGAGGGTATATTAGCTATAGTTTGATTGGTTTGAGGTTTATGGGATTGAGGTCTATGGATTTAGGGTTTATGGGTGTAGGGTGTTTGGTTTTAGGGTTCATTGGTTAAGTGTATATTGGCTTTAGTTTTATTGGTTTGGGGTTATGGGTTTGAGGTCTTTGGATTTTGGGTATATGGGCTTAGTTTTTATGGGTTAAGGGTCTATGGGTTTAAGTCTCATTGGTTTAGGTTAATGGATTAAGGGTTTATGGATTTAGGGTTTATGGGTTCAGGTTTCAATGGTTTGGAGTTTGTGTGTTTACAGTCTATGGATTTAGGGTTTATGGGTTGAGGTTTCTATCGATTTAGGGTTAATCGGTTCAGGGTTTATGGAAAAAGGTATATTGGCTTCAGTTTTATTGGTTTGAGGTTTATGGGTTTGAGGTCTATGGGTTCAGGGTGTATGGGTGTAGGGTTTTTGGTTTTAAGGTTTATTGGTTGAGGGCATATTGGCTTTTGTTTTATTGGTTTGGGTTTATGGGTTTGAGGTCTATGGATTTTAGGTATACGGGTTTAGGTTTTATGGGTTAAGGGTCTATGGGTTAAAGCCTGATTGGTTTAGGTTAATGGATTTAGGGGTTATCGTTTCAATGGTTTGGGGTTTATGGGTTTATAGTCTATGGATTAATGGTTTATGGGTTGAGGTTTCTATCGGTTTAGGATTTATGGTTTATGGGTTGAGGATATATTGCTTCAGTTTTATTGGTTTGGGGTTTATGGATTTGAGGTCTATGAATATAAGGGCTTATGGGTGTAGGATTAATGGTTTGAGGGTTTATTGGTTTGGATTTTATGAGTTTGAGGTCTATGGATTGTGGGTTTCTGGGTTTAGGTTTCATGGGTTAAGGGTCTATGGGTGTAGGTTTCATTAGTTTAGGTTTATTGATTGAGGGTTTATGGGTTTAGGTTTCAATGGTTTGGGAATAATGGGTTTAGAGTCTATGCATTTAGGGTTTATGGGTTGAGGTTTCTATCGGTTTAGGGTTCATCGGTTAAGGGTTTATGGGTTAAGGGTATATTGGCTTTAGTTTTATTGGTTTGGGGTTTATGGTTTTGAGGTATACGGATTAAGGGTGTATGGGTGTAAGGATTATGGTTTCAGGGTTTATTGGTTAAGGGTATATTGGCTTCACTTTTATTGGTTTGGAGTTTATGGGTTTCAGGTCTATGGATTTTGGGTTTATGAGTTAAGGTTTTATGGGTTAAGGATCTATGGGTTTAGGTTTCATTTTTTTAGGTTTATTGATTCAGTGTTTATGGGTTTAGAGTTCATGGGTTAAGGTTTTAATGGTTCGGGGTTTATGGGTTTACATTCTATGGATTAAGGGTTTATGGGTTGAGGTTTCTATTGGTTTAGGGTTTATCGGTTTAGGGTTTATGGGCTAAGGGTATATATGCTTTAGTTTTATTGGTTTTGGGATTATGGGTTTGAAGTCTGTGGATTAAAGGTTTATAGGTGTAGGGTTTATGGTTTTAGGATTTATTGGTTAAAGATATATTGGTTTTAGTTTCATTGGTTTTGGATCTATGGGTTTAGGTTTTATGGGTCAAGGTTCTATGGGTTTAGGTTTTATTGGTTTAGGTTTCTGGATTTAGGGTTTATGGGTTAGGGGTCTATGGGCTAAGGTTTCAATGGTTTGGGGTTCATAGGTTTACATTCTATGGATTGAGGGTTTATGGGGTTAGGGTCTATGAGTTTAGTATCGATGGGTATAGGGTTTATGGGTGAAAGGTTAATGTTATATGGGTAAATGGGTTTGGGGTTTAGGGTTTGAGGTTTATGAATAAAGGGTCTTTGGGTTTAGGTTTCGATGGTTTGGAGCTGATGGGTTTAAGGTCTATGGATTTAGGGTTTATGTGTCCATGGGGTTAGGGTCTATGAGTTTAGTATCTATGGATTTAGGGTTTACGGGTTAAGGGTTCATGTAATATGGTTTAATGGGTTTAGGGTTTGAAATTTATGGGTTGAGGGACTGTGGATTTATGTTTCGATGGTTTGGGGCTTATGGGTTTAAGGTCTATGGGTTAAGAGTTTATGGATTGCGGTTTTTATTCGTTTAGGGTTTATGGGATAAGGGTCTATGAATTTAGGTTTAACTGGTTTGGGTCTATTGGTATAGGGTTCATGGGTTAAGGATTTATGGGATAAGGGTCGATGGGCTTAGGTTTAATTGATTTGGGGTTTATGGGGTTAGGGTCTATGAGTTAAGTACCTATGGGTATAGGGTTTATGGATTGAAGGTTAATGTTAAATTAGTTAATGGGTTTGGGGTTTAGGGTTTGAGGTTTATGAATAAAGGGTCTATGGGTTTAGGTTTCGATGGTTTGGGGCCTATAGGTTTAAGGTCTATGGATTTAGGGTTTATGGGTTCATGGGGTTAGGGTCAATGAGTTTAGTATCTATAGATTTAGGGTTTATGGGTTAAGGGTTTATGTTATATGGGTTAATGGGTTCAGGGTTTGATGTCTATGGGTTAAGAGACTGTGGGTTTAGGTTTCGATGGTTTGGGGCTTATGGGTTTAAGGTCTATGGGTTAAGGGTTTATGGGTTGAGGTTTTTATTCGTTTAGGGTTTATGGGATAAGGGTCTATGAATTTAGGTTTAACTGGTTTGGGTCTATCAGTATAGGGTTTATGGGCTTAGGATTTAAGGGATAAGGGTCCATGGGCTTAGGTTTAATTGGTTTGGGGTTTATGGGTTTGAGGTCTATGGATTTAAGGTTTATGGATTCAGGGTTTATGGGTGAAGGGTACAGGGGTTAATAGGTTTAGAGTTCAAGGTTTATGAGTTAGGGGTCTATGGGCTGAGGTTTCGATGGTTTGGGTCTTATGGGTTTGAGGTCTATAGATTTAGGGTCTATGGTCATCCCAACAAATTTTTTTTTCAACACTAATGGCAAACTTGAAATAAGCGCACGAAAAAATCCTTTAGCAAACAAATGTTCCATTTGTGTTATTATTCATTTTCTTGAAGACGTTTGAAGCCTCATTAAGATTTATGGATCATGCAAAATTAATTATTTAGTCATATGGTTGTATCGAATTGTATTCTAAAAAAAATATATACTGCTTCGGACGTAATTCTTCTAGTAGAATCAGATTTTAGAATTGATTTTGCAAAAAGAAAAATGGAAGAATTCAATCATTTATTCGAAGAAATGGAAACAATAGAGTTATTTGGCAAATATGATGTCAAATTTAAAAACAGCTATGCCTCAGACTTTTTGAATTATATATGGTTTATCTAGTTCATGACCCGAAATTTTATAATCACGCTTTATTTTGTTCAAAAAAGTTCAAACAAATTATTTTTGAAAATTTTGCTTCGTAAGTCTCTTCCAAATTCAATTACAAACATTTGTGGCTATACTTTCTTCGATTTGGTTAAGATTTGCGACCTGTGAGTTGTTTTGAACATTATGTCCCCACTGTGCGTCTGGTTGTGTGGATGCAAATTTCTTCTGCATTTACTATCGCAGATCCAATTCCGAAACTTGTGTCAGTTCAGGATTTCTGAACAATCTCTCAGAAGTATTGCGATTATTAGATATTCGGGAAATATATCTTGGAAGTGCAGAATGGAGAAAGCATTTTCTTCAGAACAAGCACAAAGACGCTTTGATTTACGACGCTTGTTTTAAAGACCTTTTGTAGACAATCAAACTTTCGTCAAATCTTGGACTAACTTGGCTCAAAACTCGCATTCAACTCCTTGCCTGGCACAGAGTAGTCCAACTTCGATCTTTAAGCTTGACGAAAGTTTGATCGTTCTAGAGACATTTGAATAGGGGAATTCTTTGAAAGTACGTTTTGGACTTTTCTTACAGAATAACAACTTTCCTTCATAACTAGGATAAATTGGTTAACCTACTCCAGAGGTAAATTACCCTGAAATGCAGTTGCATGTGAAGCGTCGAATTGAATTCCAGAGCATGGAATCTCGATCTCGAGACGCGAATGTCGTCTCAAGTCGCCACGTCATTACCTCAATGCATAATCTGAATTGCACGATGGAACCCCTAATACGAATGAATTCCTTATCGTGCAATAAAAGTTGAGAGCCATACTCTGAATTGAGAATTAAGCTATTCTGAAGTAGGAGAATCAGCGCTTTAGCAGACTGATACTGAAAATCAACCTCAATTTGGATTCAGGATTCAGAAAACTATTTTGTGATTTGCATTCGATGAAAACCAGTGGGTTCAAACGGAAGATTGAAAAAAGCACTAATCAGCTAAAGCTTGATAATGTTTTCCAAATTTAAGCTTGTTCACAGTTAGTTCTTAATTTTTTTCAGAATCGGGTACTAAAATAAATTCTAGAAGGAACAAGGAGCTGTACATTCTCAAGTGAGGTCCTTGTCTGATGTGCAGTTTCTGATCCAAAGAAGCTTGAAGACTGCGTTGATCAGCTTTAGATCCCAATTAACATCCTTTGAATTCTATAGGTAAAAAGGAACTCGAAAGTCTGAAGCGAGGATCTTGACTGAAGAGTAGTTTTTGATCCAGAGATTCTTGAAGACTGCGTTGATCAGCTTTAGCGCCAGATTTACATCCTAACAACTCAATAACAAAAGAGGAGCTGGAAAGTCTCAAGTAAGGTTCTTGTCTTATGTAAAGTTTCTGATCCAGAGACTCTCGAAAACTGCTTCAATCAGCTTTAGCGTCAGATTTACATCCATCAGCTGTAGCACCTACTTTACATCCTTCCAACCCGATTAGATAGAAGGAGCTGGAAAGTCACAAGTGAGGTTTATGTCTGATATGCAGTTTCTGATCCAGGGATTCCTAAATACTGCGTTGATCAGCTTTAGCGCCTAATTTACATCCTTTCAACTCGATAAGAAAAAAGGAACTAGAAAGTCTCAAGTGAGGTTCTTGTCCCTATGTGTAGTTTCTGATCCAGGGATTCTTCAATACTGCGTTGATCAGCTTTAGCGCCCAATTCACATCCTTTCAACTCGATAAGACAAAAGGAACTAGAAAGTCTCAAGTGGGGTTCTTGTCCCTATGTGTAGTTTTTAATCCAGAGATTCTTGAAGACCGCGTTAATCAGCTTAAGCGCCAGATTTACACCTACCAACTCGATAACAAAAGAGGAGCTGGAAAGTCTCAACTGAGGTTCTGGTCTTATGTGTAGTTTCTGATCCAGAGATTCTTGAAGACTGCGTTGATAAGCTTTGGCGCCAGATTTACATCCTTCCAACTCGCGACCAAGAAAAGAGCTGGAGAGTCTCAAGTTAGGTTCTTGTCTGATGTATAGTTTCTAATCCAGGGAGGCTTGAAGACTGCGATGATCAGCTTTGGCGCCAGATTTACATCCTTCAAATTGATAAGAAAAAAGGAACTGGAAAGTCTCAAGTAAGGTTCTTGTCTGATGTGTAGTTTCTGATCCAGCGATTCTTGAAGACTGTGTTAATCAGCCTAAGCGCCCGATATACATCCTTCCAACTCGAAAACAAGAAAGAGCTGGAGAGCCTTAAGTTAGGTTCTTGTCTGATGTATATTTTTTGATCCAGAGAAGCTTGAAGACTGCGATGATCAGCTTTGGCGACAGATTTACATTCTTCCAATCCGATGACAAAAAAGGATCTGGAATGCCTTAAGTGAGGTTTTGTCTAATAAGTTGTTTCTAATCCAGGGATACTTGAGGCCTGCATTGATTAGCTTTAAAGCCCAATTAACATCCTTTCAACTCGATAAGAAAAAACGAGCTGGAAAGTTTCAAGTGTGGTTCTTGTCTGATGAGTAGTTTCTGATCCAGAGAAGGTTGAAGACTGCGTTGATCAGCCTAATCGCAAAATTCACATCCTTCTTACTCGGTGAGAAAAAAGGAGGTGGGAAGTCTCTAGTAAGGTTCTTGTCTGGTCAGTTTTTTAGAATCCAGAGAAGCTTAAAGACTGCGTTCATCAGCTTTAGCGCCAGATTTACATCCTCCCAACTCGATAAGAAAAAAGGAGCTGGAACGTCTCAAATGAGGTTCTTGTCTGATCAGAAGTTCATGGCCCAGAGAAGTTTGAATACTGCGTTGAATCAGCTTTACCGCCTATTTTACATCCTTCCAACTCGATAAGAAAAGAGGAACTGGAAATCCTCAAGTGAGGTTTTGTCTGATGGGTAGTTGTTGATTTAGAGATTCATGAAGACTGCGTCGATCAGCTTTAGCGTCCAATTTACATCCTTACAATCCGATAAGAAAAAATGTGCCGGGGAAAGTCCTAAGTGATGTTTTTGTCTGAAGAGTAGTTCCTGATCTAGAAAAGCTTGAAGACAGCGTGGATCAGCTTCAGCGCCAGATTGACGTCCTCCCAACTCGATGAGCAAGAAGGAGCTGGAAAGTCTCAAGCGAGGTTCTTGTCTGATAAGAAGCTCCTGATCCAGAGAAGCTTAGAGATTGCGTCTATCAGCTTAAGCTCTAGATTCACATCCTTTATACGATAAGAAAAAAGGAATTGAAAGCCCCAACTCAGGTTATTGTCTGTTGTATAGTTTCCGATCTAGAGAAGGGGGGAGCTTGCGCTATCAGCTTTAGCGCATAATTGACATCCTTCCAACTCAATGATGAAAAAGGAGCTGGAAAGTCTCAAGTGAGGTTCTTGTCTGATGAGAAGCTCCTGGTCCAGAGAAGCTTGAAGACTGCGTTGAATCAGCTTTATCGCCTATTTCACATCCTTCCAACTCGATAAGAAAAGGGGAACTGGAAATCCTTAAGTGAGGTTTTGTCTGATGAGTAGTTCTTGATTTAGAGATTCTTGAAGACTGCGTTGATCAGCTTCAGCGTCCAATTTACATCCTTACAACCCGATAAGAAAAAATGTGCCGGGAAAAGTCCTAAGTGAGGTACTTGTCTGAAGAGTAGTTCCTGATCTAGAGAAGCTTGAAGACAGCATAGATCAGCTTCAGCGCCAGATTGACATCCTCCCAAATCGATAAGAAACAGGAGCTGGAAAGTCTCAAGTGAGGTTCTTGTCTGATGAGTAGTTCCTTATTCAGAGAAGCTTGAAGATTGCGTTGATCAGCAGTAGCGCCGCGCCCAATTGAGATCCTCCCAACTGACTGGAAGCGAAAATTGACGTCAATTTGCATGGCGGAATCCAAACAATCTTTTGCAGATCAGATTTGATAGAGAATAAATTTTGGGAATACAAAGATCTTGAAAAGTCCTCAGATATAATACCCTAAGATCGTTTGTTTCTAGACAAGGAAATATTTGAAACGACACCGATCAGCTGAAGCTGTTTGGATGGTTTCTCAGATAACAACGTATCTATAGTTGGATTTTGATTTATCTTGAATATCAGGTACTAAATTGAATTTCAAAGGAAATAAGGAGCTGCTAGATCCCAAAGAAGGTTCTTGTCTTATAATTAATTTTTGCTCCGTAAAAGTTCAAATGCTGCGTTGATCAGCTTTAGCGCCCAATACTCACATCCTCCCAACTTGATATCTATTCATCTCAAGACAATTCTGCAAGAGAACTCTAGTTTTTTTCTCTATCCAAAATCTAGTCCTGGTCAATTTCTGATCAACTTATCATGAACTAGGAAAGATTCAGTACAGTCTTGATCAGCTAAAGCTACTCAGGCCGTTTTTTAGTTTTTAGTCGATAAATTTTAATTTCCTGATTCTTCGAAATATATTCCTGGGATATCAAATACAACATGAAAAAGAGAACAGAATGATCTTGAAAAAGTTTATGTCAGGCAAGTAGTTTCTTATCCAAAAGAGCTTGAAGACAGCGCTGCTCAGCTTCATCTTTAAGCGCTACCGTTACATCCTCCTCCCTTGTCATCTATGTCTCTTAAAGAATTTTTAATAAGATTTTTAGTTCCCTTTTCCCATCCAGAATTCATTGCTGTCTTCATTACTACAATTTTTATAATTCTAACATATTTTTAAGTCCTCCTACTTAGTTATCCAACCCATATTATGATTTTTTATCAGATGCGAATTATCTCCTTTTTTTCGTCAGATAGCAAGGCTTCTGATATCAGAACCATAAGGTGTAATTTCAGTATCAACTTAATTCTACGATCAAGTTTTTCTGACGTTGTACAAAGATTTTTTAACACTTTACATCCATGGTTATATCTAATTTACACAGCCGCATAGTTATTATAGTGCCTCGTTCATTAAATATGATTACATGCGCGCAGGGTGCTGGTTAAATTGTTCTTTCAACCCAGCAAGATTTTTTGTTCTACTTTTATTCTTATTCCATTTTTTATAGGGTGCCGTAATATTGTTTTAACCGCGTGATAACCTCAAGGCAGTAAACAATCCCTGGCTCGATTTTACTGGACTTTCCGATATTTTTATATCCTTTTTATACATTTAGATATAATTAGATTTCTACCTCGTCTTTTAATTAAACCTTATAATATTAGAGCTTCTAAAGTTTTAGTATCATTTAATTTGAAACAAAATTGATAGGGCTCGCTAGGTTCATCGATAAATTCCGATTTTGTTTTGTCAAAAATATATTACGGGGCTTGTCTGTCTAAATACGCAAACACTTAACTTCCCACGCAGAAATGCTTACGTTGGTATAACTGAACCGCAAGCAGAAAACGGAGAACTGTGAATTGTCATTTTTCTTCCTTTCTCCTCTTTCACTGACAGATATGGCACACTCGATTTAACTGAATTTTGAGCGAACATTCATTCCACCCAGCAGTTGATATGATAAAGTTTATCTTCATTCACGTCGATCCGATTATTTCAAAACTCACTTTGTTTGCGTAATTTATAGATTCGACCGTCTATTGACATTCGTTATCACAATATTTTGAAATCCCTCAGATGCACAGTTTCCAATAATAAAACAAAGAGGAATCATTTGCAGAGTGCTAGAGAGTCGTTGCGAGTTCTCGACCGGGTCGGTAGTTTTTTCACATGAAATCTTCCTTTCCCTATTCGATTTTCTCGATGAGGTGAAAATAGAAGAGGCAGAAGTACGTGCAAGTGCTTCCACATGGTAATGCGAGGATGGTCCCGTAAAAAAGGAGGAATCGTCCCGAGCGCGGCATAAAAATTTCATTAAGCAAACTGGCTTCCAAAAGAGTGTACGTCTCGGATCGGCCCAACTTCATGTGAGAACTCGGGAGAAAGAGGCAGACTCCAGAAAGGAAAAAGATCTTCATGGGGTTGATGGTTTAATTTTATCAGAATGTCTCTGATAGGTGGTAGAAGTAAGACTCTGTCCAAGTTAGTAATAGGTGTGCAACCCATCCATTTGTACTTTGAAGTTGGATGATCCTTATTTCAGAATCGAACCTATACCGTGCGCTACACGCAGGCCTATATTCAAATAATGCTTGAAATTATCATCTGAAAGGATTCATTTACCTATTTTTGTACAAATTCGTACAGCCCCAAAAAAATTTTCATATTCCATTCCAATTTTATATAATCTTCTACTTTCCCATTAATTCCATTGTGGTTGCATGCCATTTCGATCAAATTTTGTGGTCACATGTCCCAATTTCAAACTCGAATTTCCTCTCCGAAATTTGAAATATTCCGGTTTTTGATGAAATTGTGAACAATTTTCAGAGCACCATGACGCACTAGTTACATTTGCAGGTCCTCTATGATGTTAACTGAATTTGTCCTCTCCCTCCTCATTCTGGTTTGCATTTTCCACGACTCATGTATTCCGCGACGAGCTTGCTACAAGCGTGAAAATGTTCAAAGCTGGCCAGACGGAATAACGTTTTCCCCGGCTCTGATGCTCTTTTTCATATTCCTTTTATTTTCTTCCTCATGTCTTTTTTATGAAGCAGATCTGAAAGCGTTTTCATTTCACGGTATTTGCTAGTGAATACGTTCCTGTCTTACGCCTCTCGAGTTTCTAACTTATATCCCAGGGCTGATCATACACATCTACTGTTTATCCAGGAAAAGTCTAAAATAAAAAAAGCTGGAGTCTCCTGGTGTTCTGAACATTTCAAATGCAATTGAAACAGAACGTTCCTGCAGTTTTGTGTACTGTGCGAGAGAGTCTTTTTTGAGAGCACAAATCATTCCTAGGACAGTTTCGTGATCTTGCAGATGGTCCCGCGCTAATAGAAATAATACCGTGGGTTGAAAGTAAACAGGTGCACAGCGGCGACAGTTAATACGCTCAGCAGACATAATATACGATAGAGTACGCGGGATAAACGGCGACGCCACCGAGCCCGATGGTTACACGTGCAATTTAGCTTTTAGCACTGCACTGGTCTCGCGTGCCACATGAAGCGTCATTTTCTGCATTGATTCAGCTTCTAAGAGCTGAATTGATGATCTCTGTTCGATTAGAACATTCTTGGAAAATTTGTGGAACTTAGCGTTCGAACTCTTGACCTTGAAGTTAAAAATCCTAGTAGTTGGGGGCTCAAAGGACCTGATTATTCCAGTAATCGTCCAGCCAAGCAGTCAAGTTTGTTTTTTCTAATAGTCAGACACTCTGAAAAGATCTATAAAAGGTCAACTAGAAAAAGGAGACGATGGTGATGTTGGATGAAGGCGGAGATCTTGAGGAGGGTAATAACGTCGTAGCATAATGCTTTTGAATTTCTCGTTACTCCATTCTAACGACCGCGTGAACTTATATTATCAAATTACGGGGGCGCCTTGGCTGTTATTCTCAGCGTTATCTTCCAACTCTAGCTTATTGCTCGAAGGCAAAATAGGAACCAAATGATACAAAAGCGGAAGGTTGCTCTCAGTTCTCGAGAACAAAAAAGGAGCTGGAGAGTCTCAAGTGAGGTTTTGTCTGATGAGTAATTTCTGATTCAGAGATTCTTGAAGACTGCGTTGATCAGCTTTGGTTCAAGATATACATTCTCTTAACTCTATAGGAAACATGAGCTAATAATCCCCAAGTTAGGTTTTTTACTGATGAGTAGTTTCTGATCCAGAGGAGCTTGAAGTCTGCGTTGATCAGTTTTAAAGCCTAATCAACATCCGTCAAACTTGATATGAAGAAGAGAGCAAGAGAAAGAGCTGGAAGTTTGAAATGAGGTTCTTGTCTGATGAGTAGTTTCTGATCCAAAGATTCTTGCAGATTACGTTAATCACCTTTAGCGCAAGATTTACATCCTCCCGAATCGATAAGAAACATGAGCTGGAAATCCTCAAGTTAGGTTCTTTACTGATGAGTAGTTCCTGATCCAGAGAAGCTTAAAGACTGCGTTGATCAGGTTTAGCGCCCAATCAGCATCCTCTCAACTCGATAAGAAAAAAGGAGCTGGAAAGTCTGAGGTGAGGTTCTTGTCTAATGAGTAGTTTCTTATCCAAAGATTCTTGGAGACTGCATTGAGCAGCCTTTGCGCACAATTAACATCCTTCCAACTCGATAAGAAAAAATACGCTGGAATGTCTCAAGTGAGGTTCTTGTCTGGTATGTAGTTTCTGATCCAACGAAGCTTGAAGACTGCGTTGATCAGCTTGCGTGCCTAATTTACATCTTTTCAACTCGATGAGAAAAAAGGAGCTGGGGAATGACTGAAGTGAGGTTCTTGTCTGATGAGTAGTTTCTGAACCGGAGAAGTTTGAGGACTGCGTTGATCAGCTTGTGTGCCTAATTAGCATATTTCCAACTCGATGAGAAAAAAAAGCTTGTGAATATCTGAAGTGATGTTCTCATCTGATGAGTAGTTTCTGATCCGGAAAAGCTTGAAGACTGCGTTGATCAGCTTTGAACCCAAGTAACATCCTTCCAAATTGGTAAGAAAAAAGGATTTATAGTCTCTAGTTAGATTTTTGCTTGATGAGTAGTTTCTGATCCAGAGAAGCTTGAAGCCTGCGTTGATAATCTTGAGTGTTCAATTTACATCCTTCCAACTCGATGAGAAAAAAGGAGCTAAAAAGACTCAAGTTAGGCTCTTTTCTGATGAGTAGTTTCTAATCCAGAAAAGCTTGAAGACTGTGTTGATCAGCTTTAGCGCATAAATCACATTCATTCAACTGGATGAGGAAAAAGGAGCTGGAAAGTCTCAAGTGAGGTTCTTGTCTGATATATACTTCCTGATCCAGAGAAGCTTGAAGACT
>WSXT02191728.1:0-19699 GCA_011762715.2 Neuroterus valhalla
TACATTGTTCATTGCGAATTCATCCTTTTTTAGTTGAAAAATCAACTACTTGTTTTAAATTTAAACTTGTTTGTTAAGAATCAAAATTTTTTGATTCACCTCTGGTTGGAAATTGTAACCACGTTGTTAAAAATCAATTTATCTTTTTTTAGTGAAAATTTAAGTATTTGGTTGAACATTGATTTTTGAATTTCAAAATTAAACTTTTTCTTTAAGAAATTATGTACTCCGAGGAAAATTTGCCTTTTTTGTAGAAAATTATTCTTCATGGTCAAAAATGTATCTTTGTGCTTAAAATACATCTATTCCCGTTGAAGGTTCATCATTATACCTGAAAATTCATCAGTCTGGTTGAAAATCAATTTCTTCAACTGAAAATTCAACTGTTTCATTTTTAGTTGAAAATTGATCTTTTCTAGTTGGAAATTTGATGATTAGGTGAAAATTTGTCGGTTTGAATTAAGAATTCAATTATTTCGTTGAAACTTAACAAATTTTGTTTTTCTTTTCGGTTAACAATTCAAGTTATAAATTTAAACATTTTTCATGTTAGTCGACAAGAATGTCACTTTTTCTTTTTTGTTTGAAAATTTCCATTTGCATGGTTCAAATCTGAACCATTTTGATGACATTTTTTTTTTTTTGTATGGAAATTAATTTTTTGTCAAGAATTGAATTATTTCAGTTAAATGTTCATCATTTCAGTTGAAAATTCGTTTTTCTGGGTTAAAATTTAACTACTTCAAAAGGAGCATCTACATTTCATTTGATTCTTCATCATTTTGTGTGAAAGTTATATAATTTGTTCGAAAGTTAGTTGTTTTCGTTTGTTGAAGGTTAGTTTTTTTATAAGTATTTTTTTTAAATTGAAAATTTAACTTATTCCAATTGAAAATTCCAGAGTTTTAGTTAAAAATTCATGTATGTAGTTAAACATCCCTTTTTTCAATTTAAAATTTAATTATTCCAATTTTTGTTGACAATTCATCTTTCTCAGTAAAAGTTAATTTATCTGTTTGAAAACTCAACTCCTTCAGTTGAAGATTCTTTGTTTTAGTATAAAACTCTTATACTTGCTTTCAAATTGGTTTGTTGAACTAAAAATGTTGCTGTTCCATTTTTGGGTGGAAAATAATTGTTTTGGGTTCGAAATTCGACTATTCTGTTGAAACGTTGTATTTTTTCTTGGAGAATTATTCTTTCTACTCAGAAATCAATCTTTATGCTTTAATATTTACCGTCATGGTTGAAAATTTAAGTGATCCAGTTAAGAATTTATCTCTTTATTTGAAAATCAATCTTCATCTTCATTGTAAAAAAAATTATTTTCTGTTGTCGGAAATTTGTCTATTCTTTTCAAAATTGATTTATTTTGCATGGTTTGATCTGTTGTGTAAAAGGATGTTTAGAATGAACGTCATAAATGAAAAAAAGGTTGGGGTTTTGCGACAAATATAAATATGTGACTTCTAGTTGACCGGGAAAATGGTAAAACTCAACCGGGAAATGACCGGGAATTTGAAATCGTCTTCCGAACCGTCACACAATAGTTCCGTTCTGCATTTCTTTAAAGATGACTTCATATAGGATCTAATGTCTGAAAAATACCCAATTTGAAAATCTTTGTTCCAAAAATCTTGAAATTGAAAGAGTTCAGGAATTCAAGAAGGAAATTAATAACCCATTCAATAATTTAATAGCTTTTAAATTTCGAAGACCCTTGTAAACAGAATTACGAATTTGAAGCTCTCAAAAAGATGCAGAAACCCTTGAATTGCAAACTTTGAATTTAGGGAGATTTGCAATGAGCATGCAATTTTTATTTCAAAAAAGGTTGAACCACTGTAATCCCTGAAGTTATCTCTGCTCGTTCGGTTGCTAAGTGTGTGTGTGTGTTTTTTTTTTCAAACAGATTGCAGAGATTTGCAATGGGCTCGATGTTTCCGGACCCTTTTGGAATGATGGGACCCCCAGCCCTTGCAGGCCCTCGCCAACAACCGAGAGGTCCTTTTCACGATATGCAAATGATGCCTTTTGGATTTCCTTCCTTTGGATTTCCAATGCCCCCTATGAATCCCAACATGATGCTTTCCAATTTTGTAAGTCCGCATCGATGTTGATATCACATGAACCTTTTTTTTACTTTTGTATCTCATATTTTGTTGTCTGGAAGCATCATAAGTTAATTCAAAATTGGCCTTTGCAGGGAATGCAAGGAAACGGAAACTGTCATTCGTTTGCGAGCACTTCTGTAATGACGATGACCAACGGCCCCGACGGAAGACCACAAGTTTATCAAGAATCCACATCCACAAGAGTTGCTCCTGGAGGAGTGAAGGAAGTTAAGAAGACTGTCTGTGATTCTCGCACTGGTACCAAAAAGATGGCAATTGGTCATCACATTGGAGAAAGAGCTCACATTCTCGAACGTAAACAGGATTTACGTAGTGGCCAGGAAGAAGAGAATCAAGAATTTATCAATTTGGAAGAAGGTAACTTTTCAGATTCTGACCATACATTTTATACTCATCCAAGGTGTCTTCTCACCTTGAAACACCAGGTAATGTCAGAGAATTATGTCGAGCCTGATAAATCTTTTGCTTTTTCAAATTGCGATTTAGAACTTAACATCATTGAATTCATACTTTCATAATACTAGATTCATAGTGGTTTGAATCAAACTTCCTTGTGACATTATTAACTGAACAGTTGAATTTTTACCAAAAAACTATTAATTCTCAATGAAAAATTCATTGGTCGATCTTTCAACGAAAACCGATTCAAAAATGAAATAAAAAAATGTTGAATTCGACCAAAAACATAAAATTTTCATCAAAATTGTTGAAGTTTGAAGCCAAAAAAATGATTTTCTTTCAAGCAGTTGAATTTTCACACGATAATATAAATTTTAACTGAAGAGTTAATTTTCAACTAAGTAGTAGAATTTTCATTACGAAAAAGGTGAATCAAGAACGAAACATGTAATAGTTAATATTTCAATTGCAAAAAGTTCAAATTTTGAGTAAAAAGGATGAATTATCAACAAAAAAGTGAATTTAAACCGAACAGTTGAACAGTTCTCAGGTAATTTTCTGGATGTTTCTAAATTCTTTTTAAAATTATGACATAAAATTGAATAAAATGATTTCATTTTTTGTAAGGATAACTTTCATAGTACTCGATTTCTACTGACTTGTATCAAACTCCTTCTTACCACTCACACTGTTCTCAGGAAAATATCTTCAAAATTGGTTCTAGATAATTGTAAAAATTTCTTGTACTTTAGGAACAAATTTGCCAGTCATTCGATGGTAATCATTAATATTCTTTAAACTATCCTGCGATCATGAGTCGAAAATTCCTAAATTATGCACATTTAAATTATTTTGAATGGAAAATAGCTCAAAACCAAAATAATAGATTGCACAGCTCCACAAAAAAAATCAAAAGGATGACCCCTGGAGTCTATGTCTATCTGATGTTTTCGGGGTCCCTGAATCCAAATCTGGGGTCCATTCAACCCCTAAACGTCACGTTTTTGTCTAAAAAAAAACATAAGATAGGCATAGTCAGACTCCAGGGGTAATTTTCTCAATTTCTTTGTGGAGCTGTGTTATCAGGGTGGCGACTTGACCGGGAAGTTTATTGACCGGTAAAAAACCGGGAATTATTTTGACTCAACCTAAATTATTCAAGATTCTAACGAAAAAATACGAGAAATGACTGCTTTCTTTTTATGAATCAAAAAGACATGTTATCATTTATTTTAGAAATGCAGCGTTTCTTTTATCCGACTTTCAAAATATTTAAATACATTTATACTTCATGAGGAAGAATTTTGATTTTTTTCCATTGTAATAAAAACGTTTTACAATTTTGTTGCTCTGTAAGATTTTTTTAGCATACCCAAATTTGATGATAGCCCAAACATACAGAAAGAATTATTATCTAAATTTTTTCGAAAAAATGTATTTATCACGTTTTATCTGCTTTTCCTCAATTATCTCAAATAATTAAAATTTTTATTTTGGGGCAGGGAGTTTCAGTGAGGAAGTATAATTTCACTAAGAACAGTGCATTTTTTCACATGGAAAAATTATTATTCAAACCAATTACAATTTGGATTTAGAAGAGAAGATTTAAAAAAAATCTTTCGTCCAATTCCCAATTCGTCACAATTTTCCCTCTTCTCAATTTTAATATTGAAATAAATATTATATAAATAAATATTTCTGAATTATAATAGAAAACTTGTTTAAATTGTTTATTGCAAATTTATCCCTTTTTAATTAAAAAATCAACTACTTGTTCAAAATTTAAACTTGTTTGTTGAGAGCTAAATTTTTATATCAAAGTTGCACTATTTCGATTTAAAATTCACCTCTGGTTGAAATTGTAACTACTTTGTTAAAAATCATTTCATATTTTTTTTTGGTGAAAATTCAAGTATTTAGTTGAACATTGATTTCTGAATCTGGAAATTCTAGTACTTTTTTGAGGATTCATGTTCTTTATAGGAAATTTGCCTTTTTTGTAGAACATTATTCTCTACGGTCGAAAATTCATCTTTTTGCTTAAAATACATCGATCCATTTGAAAATTAATCATTACACCTGAAAATTCATCAGTTTGTTTAAAAATCAATTTCTTCAACTGAAAATTTACCTGTTTCATTTTTAGTGAGAAATTGATCTTTTCTAGTTCAAGATTCCACAATTTGGGAAAAATCTGTCTTTTTGAATTGAAAATTTAATCATTTTGCTGAAACTTTACATATTTTGTTGAAAAGTCAGTTTCTTTTTGTAGAAAATCATCTTTTCCTCTGGAAGTTAATATTCTTCCTCAGAAATTCTTCTTTACGGTTAACAATTCAAGTTATTCAGTTAAACATTTTTCATTTTAGTTGAACATCAATCCTGTTAAAAATTTTTATGTTTGGTTTATAATTAATCTTTTGAGCCAAAAATGTGACTATTACATTCTTGTTCGGAATTTTTTTTTGATAGTTCAAATTTGAACCATTTTGTTGAAAAATCATGTTTTCTGGTTGAAAATGAATTTTTGGTCAAAAATAGAACTCTTCTAGTTAAATGATCATCATGTCAGTTAAAAATTAGTCTTTCTGCTTAAACATTCGACTACTTCAGTTAAATATTTACAATTTCATTTAGTTCTTCATCATTTTTTGTGAAAATGTAGTAATTTGTTCGACAGTTAGTTTTTTTCGTTTGTTGAAAGTTAACTTTTTTGCAATAGTTGATTTTTTTAACTAAAAATTTAATTTATTCCTATTGAAAATTCCATAGTTTCAGTTAAAAATAAATTTTTTTAGTTTAAGATCCATTTTTTTCATTTTAAAATTTGAGTATGAGTAAATTTTCTTGTTGAAAATTTATCTTGTTCAGTAAAAGTTAATTTATATGTTTAAAAATCAAATCTTTCAGTTTTTCATTTGTTTAGTTAAACATTCATTTCTTCTTTTCTTAAATTTGAGTATTCAAATCTTCAATGACAATTCATCTTCTTTAGTAAAAGTTAGTTTATCTGTTTAAAACTCAACTCTTCCAGATGAAAATGCTTCGTTTTAGTATGAAACTCTTTTGCTTGGTTTGAAATTGTTCTTTTTTTTTAACTAAAAATGTTACTGTTCCATTCTTTGTTGCAAATGATTATTTTTTTAGTTCAAAATTCGACCATTTCGTTGAAACATTATATTTTTGCTTAGAAAATGATTGTTTCTATTTCGAAATTAATCTTCTTGTTTGAAAATTCACCTTCATGGTTGAAAATTGATGTGCTCGAGTTAAATATTTATCTTTTTATTTGAATATTCATCTTCTGGACTGAAAGATGAACTAATAGTTGTAAATCCGTTTTTTTTTTGTTATCTTGAATTGATTTTCCCTAATTGTGAGTTTAACTGTTCCAATTTTCGTAAAAAAATGATTTTTTTTTCGTTGAAAATTTGAGTATTTTCTCAAAATTGAGTATCATGAATAAAAATAAATGTTTGCGTTTTGCGAGAATTTGAAATCGTCCGCCGAATCGCCACCCTGGTTATCGAACAAGCCAATCATTTTTCTGCCATATAGTTGGATGCTCAAACAAAAGTTCAAATTTTCTGCCAAACTATTAAATTTTGAAGCCAAAAAGACAATTATTCTGCGGAAATGTTGGACCCTCGACCAAAACAGATTAATTTTCAACCAAAGTTTCATTTCTTCTCATAAAGGTAAAATTGCCACCAAAAGTGGAAGAGATAAATGTTCAAACCGAAAATATAAATTTCCAACACAACTGTTGAATTCCCAACAATAAAGTCCAATCCTCAACCGGAACAAATAAATTCTTAACCAATCAGTTCCATTTTTAAACATAAAAGATGAATTTTGAGCAAAACAGTTGAATTTTCTACCAAACTTTTAAAAACTTCAAGCTATTAAGACAAATATGCTACAAAATAGTTTAATCAAATTTTCAACATGAAAATATGTCTTGCGAAATCTTATGCATATTCCGATTTTCTTATATTAATTACTTTGAATTTTAAAATTCACTAGTGAATCATGAATTTCATTCATTCTTGTATTGTGTGATGTTTTGAATCTAAAGCTTGGGAAAAGGAGTATATAATACTTAAATGGCTCTTTATAAGTAAAACTTGCATCTGGAGAAATCTTGGAATACCTGAAAAACCCAAAAATAGAAAAAATGAAAATAAAATGAAAAACCCCTTCAATTTGTAATTATTTCTTTTGACGGAGAAAATCTAAAATTTTTCTAGCTATTTTACAAGAATTCAAGGGACTTCGAAGAGTTTAATCAGATTTCAAGCAATACCAAAGTATTTTGACGGATTTTTAAGGATTTTTAGGAATTAAGGATGATTTCCGCATATTGCAAGGTATTTCAAAGGTTGTTCTACAGATATCGAATTATGCATTGCAAAAGAAGTCGCGGGCTTTCAAAAGATTTTGTTGGATTCCAAGAGATACCAAAGTATCTTGACGAATTTTGAGTAGACACCCTGTCATCTTTTTTTTTTTATTCAGTGCAGCCAAGTGGTTTGATCCAAGGAATGATATGAAATCCACTTGAAAAAGTTTCAAAAAATATTAATTTGTAATGTTTTATTTCGACAGAGGAAGCTGAAAGATTCAATAAGGAATGGGAAACTCGCACACGACGCTCAATGGGTGCAATTGGAGGACCAGCTGGTTCATCTCACAGCAGACGGCGTCCTGAGCAAAGGCATTTAGCTTTACCCAGTCCTTCTTCAAGGTCAGTATTGGATCCTCAAAATGCATAACTCATTAAAGTTCAAAAAATACTAATCTGGGAAGGAGGTAAGAAATAGAGATCACAAAATTGTTACTGCTTCCTTTTTTATTTGATAACAAATCAATATTATTTATTTATAAATCTTGAACGTCTTGTGAGTGAATTTATAATTGAAACATATTCCGTAATAGACTATAATTTTGAATCAACGTATTAGTTTTTGAACTTCCTTCTTTCCTATTGTGTGGAATGGCGTTGTAGTTCTAGAAAGTCTTTGAATATCTTTTAAAATGCATGAATTTAGATGAGTATATCTATTAATTTAATGGCATGGATACGTAATATACTTTACAGAAGCAAGAAGTGCAGCAGAATGAATGATAGAAAAATTTGAAGTAGAAGATGAACAAACGAAAAAAGCTGAACTAAAGATAGATTGAAAAATTATGCATTTGTAGAATCTCCTGCATGCTTCGAAAATAAATTTCTGAAAAAAAAACAAATCGCTTCTCTAATTGTGTAGATGTTATTATAGTGAACATTGGTTTTCCACAGTGTCTACTAAACATTATTTATATAATCTTTTTATTAGACTATAAGTGTGGAACACTTTTTATCAAGTAAAATTTTTTTGTTTTGTTACTGGTCTGGTTGTTGGTGCACTATTTAGTAGTCGACAGTCTAGTCATTCAAGATGGGTAGCTTCTCCAAGGAGAGCGATAAGAGCATTAACGTCTCGGTAAGTTTTTGGAATGAACAAATTAATTTTGTGTTGCCTTGCTTGGCGAAGACATTTTCAAATCCTATAGGGTTGCTGCAGATCAGGGAATTTTCGAAATTCAGGGAAACCTTGAGAATTTTCAGATTCTCAAAACACTAAAGTTAGAGTATGTAAAATTTTGTGAGACTGTTGTCAGTTAAAATGTTCAAGTTAAATTAAAAAACGAACATTTTTTCGAATTGGCATGATAAATCTCCTAGCAGGGATCACATTCAATACTCTTCCTTTTTCCTAATTCCCGTTTTCCCCTTGGAATTCGAAAATCCCCTAAACCACCTAAAATCGAGATTTTTAACCAATTCCTTCTTCTTTTTAGAAGTTTTGAATCACTATCCAACATAAAAAAACGGTGAATGGCCGTGAATTTTTAGGTGACCGGAAATTTTCGATAAAATTCGGTTTTTTGCTTCAAAAATTGATTCAAATAATATTATCAATAAGTGATATTTTATATTGTGAGTTCCGAAATTCCCGCCTTATTTTATAATTCGTTTCAATTATCATAAGAATAACAAATAAAAAGATGTTTTAAAATGACAATATTTTAAATTTCAAACTACACACATTCGATTGGAAGGGCTTGAATTCCTTATGTTCAAGTAGAAATATTGTATTTTTAACAGAATCGACAATTTCTGACTACAAAGATGGATTTCTAACCCAGAAAAATAGTCTTCCTACAAAAAAAGAATTTCAAACAAATGCATGGATATTGAATCGGAAAGATAAATCTGTAACCAAAAAAAAAATGATTTATAACAAAGAAATTCAACTTCCGACCAAGTAGTTGAATTGTTGAATTCTCAACAAAAAATACGAGTTTAAAAACCGAAATGATAAAATTTCGCCAAAATAATAAGTTTTCAACACGGAAAAAATATTCTCTATAAAAAAAGTTGAAATTCAATTTCCAATAAAAAAGCCGAATTTGTGAAAAAGATTACTTTTCAGCAACGTTCTTGCATTTTCATCAGAATTATTAAATCATTATTCAAATAAACAGTTTCATTCTTAATCTAAAATGAATAATTTCCTACAAAAAAGTTTATTCGTCAACAAGAAACTCATTTCTAGTAATAAATTGCGTTTTCAACTAATATAGATGAAGTTGCAAATCAAAAAGGCAAATTTTTGACTGGAAAGGTAAATTTCCAATAGAGGAAGTTTTTTTTTGATTCGAAAAAGAAAAAAAAGGTCAACCATATGGTTATTTTTGCAACCCAAAGAGACGGATTCTCTGCAAAAGAATTGAATTGAAATTTTGAAAATAAAAATACAAATTTGGAACCAAGAAGGTGACTCCCTAACAAATGTGTGGGATTTTGAACGAAATAATTCAATTTTCAATAAAAAAAGGCGAATTATGAAAGGAAAAGGTAACCGTCGCATCGCTATTTTAACTAAAAAATAAAAAAAATTTATCCCACAAAGAATAATTTTCAATGATAAGAGTTCAACAAAATTGTTCTATTTTTCAAACAAAATAATTAATTTTGTATTCAAATAAGATTATAATCAATAAAATTTATATTTGTGCCCAATAAGAATGAACTTCCAGAAAAAGACAAATTTTCAACGAGAGTCAAAATATTCAACGAAGAAAGATTTTTTAGTTGAAAAAGAAATAACATTCCAACCAAATTGTTGTATTTCTGATTACTAAGAAAAAATGTATATGATGGAATAGAAGAAATAAATTTTCAACCAAAAAGGATGACGTTTCAACAGTATTGTTAAACATCAAACAAAATAATTAAATTTATAACCAATGAGAACGAGTTTCCAATCAGGTAGAATCCAAACAAAGAAGACGAATCCTAAATGAATGACGTTATAGCTAATATTTCAACCTACAGAAGGAAAAGTTATTTTTGGACATAAGAGAGGAATTAAAGACCAAATATTCATGTAGATGCATGTTGAACCAAATAATTCAATTTTGAACTAAAAAGATCAATTCCAAAAGAAAAAAGATGAATTCTCAATGAAAAATATAATAATTGATATTTTAACCAAGAAAAATTTCTGTACAAAATATTTTTATTTGGATATCCTAATTCAAAAAGGTTGAACTCAATGAGAGAATACGAATTCTAAACTAAACAGTTCCATTTCTCACGAAAAAAAAAGATTGAATTCCTAATAGAAAATAAATCAAAATAATAAATGAAATCTCTTTTCAATCCCGTTTTTTTCAAAGAAAAAATAACGTTTTTCACCAAAAATTAAACTAGTGAAACACTGTGATCCTTTTATTAGGTTGCTATTGTTTTCATGCTTGATAGAAAGATTTGAAACCGTTAGGAAAAATTGAAAATTCATCGGGGAAAAGACGAGGAATTTCGTAATTAGGATTTTGTAGCAACCCTGTCCCACGATGAAAATGTGCAGGCGAAAGAATTTGATCCCTCTAATGAATGAAAAGTGTGTTTTCAGAGTTACGAGGTATGGTAGATTTCAGCTTTTCTTTGCTATCTTTCTAATCCATTTTATATTTAGTAATCTTAGAATCCTATGTATGTTATTGTGTGTTATTCAGTTTGTTAATTGCATTGGAAACCATTAGAAATAGAAAAGAAATAACACTGAACTTCAGGATACAATTTTATATTTTCAGGAAATATTCCTCTTAAAATTCATGTATAAAATCTAAACAAAGCAAGATTAGAACATATTATTATTTTATAATTAATCATATGATCTATATAAAAAAATCATCCATTGTATCTTTCAAATTATTCTTCAGTTTACATTCTTCTAGCTTTCGCTGGAAATTAACCAAATCTGCAGCTAATCATTAATTCATAAAAATGGTTAACTTTCATTTTTCTTGCTGGTAATAATGCTTCTAAAATTGGTAAACTGCATACGATATTGCTGCTTGAAAGAATCTGTTTAATTATAAATTCACTCATTTGCTCATGCTGAATGAGTTTATCATTTGCTTTGGCACAACTTTGTTAATAAAATCATACTTGATTTTTTATTCATTCGGAAATGTAACTAAAATATATTTTAATTCATATCAAACAAATTATTTTGGTTTTTATTCTTCAGAGTACAATGCATTCAAATAACATTTGAACTTGATTTTTCAAGAGTGGGATATTATTTGGAATGTTCCATGTTATGTATTTCAGGTTCAACCACAAGTAATTATAATTAAAAAGAACATAGTATGCAACGGTGACGCTTGTGCATCGTAAGTACTTTCATTCTTTACATTTTTGTTTGTCCCCTTGCATCTTCTCAGCTACATTATTATTGTTTATTTATATTTTCTGCAACTTTGTGTAGGGGCTGTCCAAGAACTACGTCACGCTATTTTGAACTCTTCACACCCCTTCCCTTCTTCGTCACAGTTGATCAAATAAATCTCAAACTCCCCAGTGTGATGTTACAAATACGCCCCTTCCCCCTCTCTTCCTTAGTAGAAATGCTATCTTCGATTTCATTTGATCAGGGGCTAAAATGAAAATGGAAAAATACGAACAGAACACTGTTAAATGTAACTTTTGGTTCCTTAATCATAATTTATAAAGAACAAATAATAGAAAATAATAGCTGATAGTTGAACTTTCAAGAAAAATATACAAATTTTTAACCCAAGACGTAGTTTAAATTTCAACCTGCAAAGAGGAATTTTAAACTGAATTTCTGAACAGAGAAAGAAACCAAAAACTATTGAATCTTCAAGTTAAAGAGACGAATTTTCCAGGAGACAATGAAATAAAAAAGAAATTGATGTTTGATATACAGTAACAAATGTATTAGTTGATATTTTAATTCAAAAAGACGAATTAAAAAAAAACATTTGAATTTTTGAGCAAAAAAAAACTAATCTCTGACCTAAGAATATAAATTTTAAACAAAAAAGTTAATTTACCATTGAGAAGTCAAACTTCCTATGAGAACATAATTTTTAACCAAAAAAGACGAATTTTCAACAAAGGAGTTAATTTTTAATAAGATAGGTAAATTTTTAACTCAAAAATACTAAAAGTAAACAATATAGTAAAGTTTTTGAACTAAGTAGACGATTTAAAAAAAAGATATGTTGATTTTCAACCAAACAGTTGTATCATCTATGAAAATCATATAATTTCCAACGCAAGAATACGGATTCTCTACGAAAGCATAGAACTTTTTACCCTCAAATATCAAGTAGACAAATTTTCAATTTGTTATTCGAAAATGTGAATGTGCAATTATCAACCAAAAACGTAATTTTTATCTCAAAGGTACGAATTTTTGACAATATCGTTAGATTTTCAAGCGAAAAATATGATTTTCCAAAATAGTTGCATTCTCTACTAAAACTGTTGAATATATTCTGGAAAAGCGAATTTCCAACCAAAGAGTTGAATTTTCAACCCGAAAGTGTGAATAATTTTCAATAAAAATTTTTTTTTTCGCCCAAAAATAAAGCGAACTTTTCTAGTAAGACGTTTAGTTTTCATCAATGAACATTTAACTTTCAACGAGTATGTAATTGTCAACTAAAACATACAAATTTTAACAATGCAATTGAATTTCAACCAATAGGGGCGAATTTTCTGCAAAAAACATTGGATTTTTAACCAAATGGTGAAATTTCCTATGAAAATAATAGAGTTTTTGAATAAAGCCGAATTTCCGTTAGTACAGTTGAATTTCCAAGCCGATAGGACAAATCTCTAACGCGAGAGTGGAATTTCTAACCTGAAAATGTGAAAAATTACCCATTAAAACGTTATTTCCAAAACAAAAACACGAATGTTCGATAAAACTCTGAAATTTCTAAGCCAACAAGACAAGTTTGATCAAAATAGTTGAGTTTTATATAGAAGTAATAGAATAAGCACCCCAGAAAGATGAATTTTTAACCCGAAAACATAAATTTCCAACAAAAAAGTTAATTTCCTTCCAAATATTTGAACTTGTATTCTAAGTCAAAAATACAAATTTTCAACAAAACAGTTCAATTTTTGAACCAAACAGACGAGTTTGCCACAAAACAGTGGAATACTTGACTCGAAAATATGAATTTTTACCAAAAAGTTACGTTTTCGGTCCAAAAGATGGATTTTCAAAAAGAAAGATTGATTTCCAAGAAAAATGTCTAATTTACAACAAACAACAGGAATGAACGAATCTTCAACAAAAAAGTAGAATTTTTAAACCAAAAGATATGAATCGAATAAAAAATATGATAGTAGTCTTCGTGAAAAAAAAGAATGAATTTTAACGAAAAAGAGTTCAATTTTCTTCGATAAAAATCGCCACAAACCACGCCCCCCCCTACCCCCTGGTAGTGTGACATATTTTTTGAACGGCGCCCAAAGACATTTTCAAAGTATTTTTTGATATTTCTGCTACCTTTTAGTTACGAAAAATCATTTGTCATCCACATTGTGCTTCTCAAATTAGTTGTAATCTGATTAATGTATATGCGATTTCATAGTTATATTGGTTTTTCGACAAATTTATGCGTGGATTTTCATTTTTCATTTTTAATAATCTTAATAGAAACCCATAAACCTTTTAACGATTGAAAATTCTGTGGCATTGTTATCGCTTCATAAACTCCAAGCATGGTAATAAAATAGATTTTTATTAGTCATTCATGTCTCATTGTTCATCGTAGCATGATTTTCATGGCGTAACATTTTTTTTGCTCATGCTCATCATTTGAATAGAATACATGTAAGTTTAAGGTCTTTAAGAAACATGATTAGGAGGAAATCATCAAACGGAAAATGAAATTACAATGTTGATATTAATTTACAAGAAAACATTTTCTGCTATTTCTCTGAAGTACTATCAAAATTTTCAATTCATAAATAACAGATCAATTTGAACCATCAAATTAGGGGCGTTAAAAAGATTTTCTGTCCGTGCCAAACTTGGCTAGAGAATAATTGAACTTCTGAGGAATCGAAAATCGAAAAATTTTGCGAGTGCTTATTTCATTCCGGGTATTTGAATTCAATGAGAATCCGGAACCAATTAGAAATTTAAACTTATTGTTAAGAGTTTTTTTTTTACAAATAAAACCCGGAATTTTGCGAACTCCTGGAACTACTTGGTCAGGCTTCGAGCTTCTTACACACCTATACAGCAAATGGTAAACAATGGTAAATGTCGTTATAATTCCCATCATCCAATAGGTAATTATTTAGGAAGAAGTTTGAAAAAAACTTCAAATTCGTAATCATCTGTTGTATGTCTTTTGTTTAGTTCATCAATTATCTGGGTATAAAGTGTATAGAAAGGTGTCGAGTGACCGGAATAACCAGGAAAGCATGAAAAAGACAAGAAATTTGCAAATAGCTAGCAAATTCAGGGATTATGAAAAAGTATACGTCTGTCCAAATTGGTATTGAATTCGTGGAATAAAGTAATTTTTGTAGTCAATAACGAAGATATAAACCTGATGTGAAACGAAATACTTAGTTTTACCAACTTTATCCTTATTGGACAGGCCATTTCCGGCAAGAATTGGAGTTTTTAACAGGGAATTTTTTATGTGGATTTCCTTCCATGTATGGGGAAAAATGAATGAAATACAGCAAGCAATTCCCTTTAAGATTTTTAATTTTCACTTTCGAACAGGGAATTTCGTAAGGAATCATAATTTTGTCTTGGAATAAAAAATTTCTGACATGGAACGGGAAATTTCGTCTTAATAATTTCATTACTGAATCATGAAAAAGGAATTTATAATAACAATCTTTCTTCCATGGCATAATTCGCCAAATTTGAGGAATTCTTTGCTCTGAATTAGGATTTGTTTGAACTTGAAAATTCTTTTTTCTTAAAAAAAAAAAATGACAGGAATAATAAATTCCCTCTCTTGAATTAAAGAAGAAAGGTAAATATTTATACATTGTAAATAAATGTTATTGTGACTTGAATCAGAGGCTTTCTGTTAAGAATTGTAATTTTAACTTTTGAACAGGGTCTTCACGTAAATATTTATAATTTTCACTTTGGGAGTTGTAGATAATCGTAGAGAATAATAATTTTGACTTTTGGACAGAAGATAATATTCTAAAATATAACTGTGAATTCCCGTAAAGAATTAAGGAAAGAATTGTGATTTGACTTGAAAAAGGAAACTTTTGAGAATAATTACATGATTTTAACAGGAAATCTCTCAATGATTTATAATTTTGTGATCTATGAGAAGGGAATGTACAATAACAATCCTGTTCCCAGTCAGAATTCGTCACATTTCGAAAATTCTCTGCTCTAAATCAGGGTTCGTTTTCATTCGCAAATTGTTTTTTTTCAACATAAATTGGCAGATTTTAGAACATCCCTGTTCCAAATTACGGGAAGGAGTTTACTTCATTTCTAGAATATAATAGAAACTGTAAATAAACGTAATTCTGACTTGGAACAGGGAATTTTCGGATATAAATGTTATTGTGACTGGGAACAGAGGGTTTCTGTAAAAAATTATAATTTGGACAAGGAGTTCTTGCAGAGAATGATTATTTGACGTGTAGCAGAGAATTTATGACATGAAGAGAAATTCTGGAAAATAATTTTGGTTCTCATTTAGAAGAAAATTGAAAAAGATATCTGTTCAGATTCGAAATTCTTATCGTTTGTTTTGAATTAGATATATTTTGAATATTTTATATATTTTGAAATCTCTTAGAATCTTTGAAAATCGTTTGATATCATTCAAATCCTTTAAACTCTTGTAAACTGACCAGTAGAAGCCGGGCAATGATCTTTACCAAAATTCCGTATCCTAAACCAAAAGTTGAATACATTTACTGAAATTCCATGCCCCAGTTCAGAATTAAAATCTTATGAAATTTCCTGTTTCCTAGTTGAAATAACATTCCTTCACTGAAATTCCCTGTCCCAACTCAGAATTATATATTTTTTTAACTTCGAGATAGACTTTTTTTGATAGTAACTTTTAGAAATTAGTGTAAATCGTCCATCGTGTATACACCCTAATTTTAGTTCAAGAGGACAAGGCTCAGATTCAGCGTTACATAGAGGGAGTTTCGGAATTGGGGGGGGGGGGGGCTAGCGCCCCTTCAGCCCCCTCCCAGGCTACGTGCCTGCAAGTGGATCGTCTCTACCGGGAACGGACTTTCTTGATATTTAAATTTTAGTTCTCTCAACCTTCTTTTATTCTCCTAATATTCAACAATTAGTCTCTTCACAAACTTGTAGAAAGTAATCAATCCACAACCGTTAAACTTTTAGTTTCCTGCTACATTATGATAACTAGCAAAAATCAGAACGACATTTTGTATTCTGTGTTTGAACCTAAGATTGTTTCTAAATTAATAAGATCTTGTTTTTCACTTTCCAGGCCCGAAGAGACAACCGATAAAAATTCTTCCCCCTCCACTTCTCCAGCCGGAAGAAAACGCGAACACACTCCAGAAGCAGAAGTCAGCCACAAGCGACACGTTTCACAAAATAGTGATGATTAAGAATCTCAAATGGTTAAGAAATAAGAAGGGATGGGTCTCGAGTAATTAAGAACTGTAGTTAATCATAATCAAACTATTAATCAAAATCTGCAATTTATCGTTGTTCTTTTTGTTTTACGAAGTTGATTATTATTTTTACGACATCAAGTCTTTTATTTTTATAGTTAATTTCGAAACGGTTAGCAGATTTTTCTCTTACTATAACTACAAAAGATAAAAGTATTTTAGATTTTTTTTTCGCGCGTAATGTTCATTTCGAGAACGCAGTTTGCTGTAAGAAAAAAGCTAAGGCTGTGGAAGTATCTTAAAGATACAAGACGTCTTTGAAAGATCGAGGGGATTACAAGATTTACTTGTGAATTTTCATTAAATTTCTTGAAGGAGACAACCTTAGTTGACTGATAGTATCCAACCCATCCCTGTTATAATTATAAGCTGTAGCTGCTTATAAGCCAGCTCTAGAGATATTATCGCAATAGTACATAAATTATTTTGATTAGTGCGTAAGGAAAGGGAAATAACTGGCGCGTATAATGTGTGTGAGTTCGTAAATTACATCAGTAACATGATGAAATTGCATCGAGGTTAAACGTTAGAAAATCTCGACGATAATTACCAATGACTGTCCAGTTGTAAATGACTTGGTGTTATTTGCGCTCCATGGTTTTCGTTCACTATGAACCGAAAATGGTCACTTGTTAATGACCCTTCCAATATTGTTTTCATAAAACACATAAAACATTCGAAACCTTATGTTTGTTTCTTCGTGTAATTTTATCGATAAATGATATAACAATAAATTTAGCTAGATGTACATTACCGACTTTTTTTCCATACCTTTCGCATACCTCAGAACAATTTTCAAACAATTCTGTTTAAAAGCATCATCGATCGCGCGCGTTGAATTTCTAGTGTGGAGAAATTCATTGAATTTTCAACCAAATAGTTTATTTTCAACCTTCAGGGTTCATTTTCAACCAAGAAAAATGAAACTTTCAATACAAAACGACGGATGTTTCAGTTGAATTTCCGACAAGAAAGGGTGATTTCCAATTTACAATCAAACAGTTGAATTCCTCACAAAAATGTTCAATTTTCAACATGCAAGAGATGCACTTTCAAACAAATAGTATGGTTTTCAAACTAATCAGTTCTTATTTAAATAGTGCATTTCCAACCAAAAAAGGGCATTTTCAACGTTCAATATACTTATATTTCCAACCAAGTGTGCAAAAGAAATGAAATACCTGAATTTCCGGACAAAAAATTAGATTCAAATTTTTCAATTAAATTTTTAACAATACAGTTAAATTTGCCACCAAAAACGACTGCAAACAAAAAAGATTGATATTTAACCAAAATACCCGCTGGTTCTTGAGAATCAAGTGAACACAACTTTTCGAAAACGTTTTACAAACGTTTGACCAATAAAATTTTCAGTGACTACAAACGCAACGCGTATTTCAAACGTGTGGAAAAAGTTTGAACGAAATTTGCTAAACGTTCAAAAGAAGTTTGAATAACGTTTGGGATTTAAAATTTTGAATGATCGAAATAAGGACCGTGTTCCAAACGTTTGATCAAAAAATTTATCCGATAGATTTATCCAATCTTCACAATACTACACATTTTCTAACTCCCTTTTATGGATTTCTCTGACAAAACCCATTTATCTAATTATTTTATGCTTTTTTCTTATTCATTGTAATGCAGAAGTTCGCCGTCATAATCAGAGCGCCAACTCCATTGTTACATGGTACTGGACTGCTAGCTACTCGTGAGAAGTAGGGAAAGCAAAAAGAAAGAGAGGGCAAACCGAGAATCAAGAAAGCCGACCTGTCCTCTTCTAAGGATAGCGATTTGTGATTAGTGGATTGGTACTTTTCTAGAGAAAGCAGCATTCTTCCTCGATTTTCTCTCTTTCTTTTCCCTACTGCACTTATCTGATGACTCTAAGCTGAGTCTAAGCCCTAGCTAGCAGTCCAGTACTATATTTTGGTCTGATACTCGGTTCTTTAGGTTAGAAATAAGGCATTTTGTTTCTATAAGTTGTTAAACCTTTTCAATGTCAGCGTAAGTGGATAAATTATTGAAGGTACGTTTATGAGAATTAGAAGTAGATTGAAATCACTTTTATTTCTTTGATTTTGAATTGCTCCCGTAATTCCTGATGAAATTGATGATATCGATATACACATACAGATTAGAGTTTGCCTTCATTTTCATCTGTTTTTAAGGCATGAAAATTTCTAGCGACGAAGAAAATGCACATAAGCATAAGAGTCCCACGAAAAAACGAAAAATTGTTCCGATTGGAATACATAAGAACAGGAAGCATAATCCAACAATTTATAAAGCTGAATTGGAGAAAGAATTTCCTGTCATTAGAGCTCATCCATCTGAACTTTCTGAAGCAAAATGCAATTTATGCCTTACAAGAACTACTGGGAGGATACCGACATTTTGCTGTGAAAGGTTACTTTTTTTTAACAGGAATTTTTATAATTTTTTTGAATAAATTATCGATAAAAAAGGGATCTTTCAGACATATTTAGATATTTTATCCATTTATGCTATCAAAACTTCCAAGTTTTTTCACTTCATCTGCACATATCTGATATCGAGAGGCACATTAAATCAGAACGTCATGTGGCTGGTTTAAAATCAGTCAAAGCAGGATATGCAAAAAGGTTTGGAATCATCCCTTAGTAATGAAAAGTCAAATCCATTAGATGACCAGGTGAAATACGCTAAAATGAAATTGGAAGGATTTGTTGCAGCTCACAATGAGCCTTTTCTAAAAATGGACAATCCAACGGTCGTCTTGAAAAACATTTTTTTTATTCAAAAATTGCACAGATGATTTCTGCCAATAGAACAAAAACCAAAGGAATGGTGATGTATGTGCTGGGTCAAGATGAAAAAGAACACTAAATGTCTGTACTAAAGGGAATAAAGTTTTCGATTTTGACCGACGAATCTACTGATATTTCTTCTGTGAAATCGTCTTGTGTTATGCTTAGCGAAGATGATCCTAATGGCGCGGAAGAGGATGCTACGGCAAGAAGACTGTTTGAGCTAATAAAAATTTCATTTGATAGGTATGAAATTATTATTTTATTATTATTATTATTTATCAGCATTTGGAACTCGAAAGTTCATTGCCTCATCTACCCGAGACCGCCACGCG
>WSXT02191739.1:0-19698 GCA_011762715.2 Neuroterus valhalla
GGATTTGGCTTAACGGTATAATAATAATAATAATAATAATAATAATAATAATAATAATAATAATAATAATAATAATACAATTATGTCAAGTCACGCAGTATACCCAAAGCAAAGGTAGAATGAACGAATGTTGACCCACTAGATAATTTTGATGAAAAAATAGGAAAAATGTTCTACCTTGCCATGCGTGGAATGTTTCGACCATTCCTTATTTCTAATTCAATTACGGAAAATCTGCCCGCCGCGCGGGCACATTCTCATCGCGCGCTTTGCGCTCGTAGGTAATCTCACTTCGCGCTCCATTATGCATTCACCTCGCGGTCCGTCTTTGTACCTCCCTATGGCTGTATAAAAAGCTTGTAGAACTTAAAAGCGAAATGTCGACTACTTTAATTTGATCTGTGTGAATTCTCTTTTGTTAAAGCTTCTCCGGCTTCAACGAATACATTCTCATCACGTGTCTCGTGCTGCGCAGTCGATCAATCTTGTGTTAGCCTTAGTCATTTCTTCAAAAATTTTATTATTCCATTTTTATAGTTATTTTTCCTGACTGAAATGAACAATACATATCTTGTTGAAGAAGTTGATAACACATTCAAAGGTATTCTACTGATAAAGGACTAGCGTCCTTTTGATTTTTTTTCAATCTTGTGTCAATTGTCCAAAAGTTCATTTTTTTCATTTTTTAAATGCTTTTTTATAAATGAAGCAAAAACTACTTGTCCTATTAAGAAGGTAATTATACCAGATTTTTAGATCTTTTTTTTTGGTGCACCAATTTTTCTCATGTCTTGCGTTGTTTGGCTGAAAATTCTCATTTTCGTTTATATTTTTGAATTTTGAAAATGCTACAACTCTGACAATTTTGTTCTCATCAAAAAAGATCTTGAAGGTAAACTGTTCCACTTTCAACCTACTACAAGAAACTGTACTTACCATTTTTGTGTCTTGGAAAAAGGAAGTCAGAAAAAGTTTTCAAAGTACTCCCCCTCTTTTATTTTTGATCCCAAATAACTGTTTAACGAACTCGTCCTTTCTTTTCCGGTTTTGAAAAAGTGTGCCAAAACACAATCTAATATGCTCATTCTTCCGAAAGTTATCGAGTATACAGATTACAGAGTATAGACAGACATACAGACACACCTCCTCATCCAGAATGAGAATGTAAAAATCGAATTGTTTACAACCAACTTGGAATTAACTCCGCAATAATACAATCATGTCAAGTCACGTAGTACTCCCGTAGCAAGAATAGAATGAACGAATGTTGGCCCACAGGATAATTTTGATGAAAAAATAGAAAGCATATTTCTCCTATTTGTTCCAACACCCTTATCCTACTTTTCCCTTCCCTAAACGTTTCAGCTACTCTTTTTGACAAACCTTTTCTCATTTCCTTCTTCTCAATAGCTCCATCTATCTGTTCCCTGTTCAATGAATTAAACGCTGCTTTTAATTCCACAAACATCGCTGTCAATTCCTCTTCATTTCTTTCAGGTCTTCTAATTATAATATTATTCATTACGTACACATTATCCAACACTTCCATACCCTTCCTAAATCCTGTCTGATTCGGTGTGAATAACTCTTTTCCTGTACTCCTTTCTTCAACTTTTGTGAAACAATGGACAAATCTCTTATATATTTGTGGCAACAGCTTCAACCCCTTATAATCTCTTACCTCTTCACCCTTTCCTGTTTTTATTATTAGTACCACTATCCCACTTCTCATACTTCTGGCCAGCCTTCTCTTCTCCATACCCCTTTGTACATTATCTACGCCCACTACAACAGCTCATTTCTCCCATATTCCCATACTTCATTGGGGATTTCGTCTACACCAGCTGCATTTTCCTCCTTCACTGACACTATCACCGTCTCTATTTCTCTCCCTTAGATACCCTCTTCTCCATCCTTTTTTAACCTCTCTTTCACTTATCTCGTTTTTTGATTTTCCACTTCTTTCAACAATTCCATATAATATTCTTTCTGTTCTTACATTTCAATCTCTTGATTGATTCTTTTCCTTTTCTTCCTTCTCTCTATTTATTATTTTACAAACTTCTTCTTCTGTGCAAGCCCTCCTCTTCAAACTTTGTCATTCTCCTCCTCTTTTTTCTGAACACGTGACGCATTCAACTCCTTCTTCTTTCTTCTGTGTTCTTCCGCACTACTTTTCCCTCTTCTCTACTTGCTTATTTCCCTTCCAACTCGATAACTCTCGAAAGAATGATCACATTCAATCGCACTTTGGCACCCATTTTGAGGGACCAAAAAGACAAGTCGAGTTCATTAATCAGCTATATTGGATCAAAAATGAGAGAGGGGGAGCGTTTTGAAAATTTTTTAAACCTTTTTTTCCGAGACTCAAAAATTGTAAGTACGGTTTCCCGTATTGGGTAAAAAGTGAAACAATTTATCAACATGATTTTTTTTGATAAAATCCGAATTGTCAGAGTTTGTCTCATTTTGTTTTCGTATCATTCCAGAAAAACAACATTTCAAATAAAAATCAAGTTTCTAGCCGAACATAAGGGGCTAGTGCACAAATAATTTTTCAAAAAAAAAATAAATAAATAAATAATTTCTCAGTTTTGGTTACTATATACATCTAAAAATAGGATAGAAACCAACATTTGTCTCAAAGCATGCTGAAAGTGGCTGAAAAACGAAATGCGCCGCAAGGCTCCCCGAAGCGCTTGTAACGCACGGTGTGCATATTGGATCCGCCATTTTGAATGTTTAATTTTTGACGTCGGATTCGTTTTCAGCGTCCCCGAAAATCGAAGATTACCGAGTTTCACTTTTATAGTCCCCATAAACTGCCATAATTACATTTATTTATATTATTTATGAACGTATTTTTCTCGAAACAGTGTTTTTTAAGCTGGCGGCCACGATTCCGGTCGATCTACTAGGCCGATTTGTCTCAAACTTAAAGGAAATTTTGGTAAGATGTATCGCTATCGTATGACTCTCGATCATAATTTTTCATTACCATTTAACAATATTTTTAAACAATTTACGTTGCAAAAAACGGTCAAAAACAGAAAAACTTCTGTCATTAATTTATTTTTCAATATTTTTTAATAATTGAGGTTTAGACGATTCCCACGCATGTGCTTTTTGAGAATCTTTTTAGATTTTGTGTTTCACATAAGTCAAAGTGGAGTTATCGTGGCCGCCGAATGAAAACAGATTTTTTCAAGCTGTCGTATCTTCGCGGGAAGTCATGAAAAAAAATTAAAAATTTTTTTTTTTCGTTTGAAAATATGTTCCATAATATGCTGAGAAACTCACTTTTATGTAATTAAGTCTACTACGAAAAAATAAACTGTTCTTTTTATGGGATGTGTGGTTTTCAATTCAATTGTGATTATATTATTAATAAAAGTAGAGTAAACAATTTTTTTATGAACATAAGAAGGTACAAGGTATATAAATTAATATAATATGTACATTTGATGCATAAGAGTTAAGGGTAATCTAGAAAAGTTCGCCTTTCGGGTAGATTTTGATTGAGTGCGCAGCACGAGAAACGCGATGAGAGTGTATTCCAGAAAGCCGGAGAAGCTTCAACGAGAGAGAATTCACAATCATCAAATACAGCAGCCGTTATTTTACCTAATAGTTTCAAAAGCTATATACACAATTGTAGGGAAGTACAAAGACTAAGGACGTAGCACGATAGAAAACTAAAAACCGAGCTCGGAGCGCAGGGTACATTTATCATCGAGCGCGAGGCTCGTAAGACGCGCGCCATAGGCGCGCTCAAACTTGTTTTTTGTTTTAATCCTGACAACGCTGTTTAGACAATGAAAAAATCAATTTGCTAGCCAAACTATGCGAGATGTAAATATCGGTGGCGAGTATTTTAATGAGAATGTGTTCCTTGAGGCCAGTAGAGCCTTAAGTAAACATTATATAAAAAATTTTATCAAAAATGAAAAATGAATTCAATAATTTTTATAGAAGTGGACGTTTCCAGCAGTTGTGCAATATTTGCAACTCTGTGTATGCATTACACTGTAAACCGGATCAAGCACGTATGAAGCCGAGCGCGAAGCGCGAGGTGAAAACATTGCCCAGCGCGAAGCGCGAGATTCGAATGATGCGCGCCCTAGAAGCGCCTAAACTTGCGAGCTGCGCGCGTAGCGCGCCATGAGTATGTGCCCGCGCAGTGGGCAGATTTTTTTTCTTATTCTTCTTTGCTGTTTTCCGTTTATCACTTTTTTCTTTCACCACTGTGACTATCATAGTGCTCGATGGTCCGGGTCGACGTACTTGCCTATTTCAAGCCTTCTTCTGTTCTCCCTTCCGTATGACTGTAATCTCTCTCCTTATCACCCTCAATATTCTCGTCTAAGATTAACCATCCTATCTCTTTTGAGCGAATCTTCTGGAATCTTCCCAGACCCATCTTTTTCTTCTCTCTATTATTTTTCTCCTCTTTATCCTGTTTTTGCATTGAAATCTCCTCCTATGATTGAATTCACACCTTATACTTCTACTTCCTTCGACTACCCTAGCTCCTCTGTCTTTCTGTCCATATCACCATTTGCATATGTCCTTACTTCCTCACATCTCTCCTCTTCTATCATTGTACCTTCTTCCATTATTCCCTAATCCTGTTTATTCCAACCATTTTTATCTTTTTCTTCGCTATAAACTCTTTCCCCTGTTATTCCCATCAACATTCCCAGCATTGCTTCAACCTTTTAAGTTACATTTTTGCTTCTTGTACCTTTCATCTAAACCGCCTTTCTTTTACTCCACCCCACCCCTTCTCATCTAGCCATGTCTCCATTATCACTACGACTTCTCATTGTCTTAACTTTTTCATAAATTTCCTATCTTTTCTTCCCGATCGAGCTGCATTCCAGTAACATATCCTTCACTCTTTCTCTACTTCATTCTTCTTGAACATTTATTTTCTCTTCCTTCTTATTTTTCTCTCTTCTGTTCCTTCTCCACCTGTTCCTCTGACCTCTCACAATCTACGAAATGTCCCTCCTCTTTATCCCAATCCCACTGTATGCCTTCAATCTACAGATTTCCATACTTAACCCATGTATTTTTTTCCTTTCCTTCTTCCTCCACCGCTTTTTTCCTCAACTTGTATTGCGTATGTCTCTCTTCATATATTAAATCATCCTCTATTCTCTGGTCAATTGAATACTACAGTCTTTTTTTTTGCAGTACCTCCCTCTGATCACCTCTATTCTTTCATTTCACCAGCTCCATTTCGTCTCTTCTAACCTCACCTTTCACTATACCTTTCACTTTCTCTACTTGTACCTTCATATTCATCATATTTAGCACGTCTTTCACACTTTTCTCCAAATACCTTTCTTCCAATTTCATACCATAAGCAATAAAGCTGAAAACAAAAGTTTCAATTATTTTTGGAAGCTCGACGTATTATTTCAGGAAAAGTTGAAATATTATTTCAAGCCACAATAATTTACCTCTGAAAAATACAAATGTCTCTGAACGCGATCTTCACATGAGAACGCGTTATCGGGATACTTGCGTGGCATTCTGGGCTCTCGAGTAAGTTAACTCCCTGGCCAACTCTTCGATACAGAAGGCTACAATTCAAAAGAAATAAAATATTATAAAGTTGCTCGAGTTCTAATTTTTGAGCAACTTTATTCTATCTCCAGGCACCGAAGGGAAGGGAATCATGTAAGGGATGTGCAGTCCACTCAATCATGTAGGCGTGAACTGCGTGATCCTGTGCACGTCGAAATCTACGATCTCATGCATATGCGACCACGGAGATTGAAGGCGTATGTACACTCGCCATGGTAGCAAACGGGCACACACATAAACACACACAGGTGGGTACCGCGTGCGCTCTCCCTGACCCATGTTTCTATAGCGCTGCCCTACTCTCGCGCATTTCCACCATGAACACGGCGATCACAACAGCCAACCGCCTTGACTATTCATTGCATTCTCTCCTCCTCTTTCCTGACTCCTTTTACGTAAGTGCGTCTCGCTTGCCACCGTGCACCACGGCTGACAGCTGAGCATGTGAAGCATCAAAACAATGCCACGTGCTTTCTCAGCATAATTACAATGAATAAAGGTGCTCGATCCTTATGCTTGAAAATTTAGGTTGAAAATAATTATTATCTAAACCTACATTGAGAATTCCAACCTGTATCAATTTTGATGCCAATGGAATTCAATAATTTCTTTCGAAAAACATGAGAAACTTCGAAGAATGTTACTCCAGTAAAAAGTTACGAGGTTCCTGCCATGCAGGTCTAAAGTCCGAGCGAAGGTTTTTCGAAGCATCAATTCTACACATCTAAGATCTTAGGCAAGCCCTACGGCATTTCCCTCGATTCCAACCAGAAATTACGCAATTCTGAAAAAATTTCTACTTAAATTCACCAGCCAATGAAGTGTTGAGGCGAAGCTAACGAAAATCTGATCCGCAGTCTTCTGAGTGACCTAGTAACAACCAGACCTCCTCAGATTTTCGTAGCCCGTCCGTTCTTCGGGATTTTGTATGATCTAAGGACTAGGCACCGATGATTATTTCGCGTAAGTCTCACTTGCATCCTCGTCCTGGGGCGTTAGTGCAATACTCGACGAGGTCAGGACAAGGGCGAATCAGCAGTTATTTTTGCAAGCTTTTCGGGAACAGTGTTAGTCGGGATCGTACCTCTCGAAATGGAAGCAGCAGCTGTGTTCTCCAAAGGGCATGCAGGCAGCTCGGTTATCATGTAAAATTCCGGACGTTAAGTGAATCTCTGCTCGAAGGGAGGCAGGACCGTAACGGGAACGGTTCCTTGTTGCATTTCGCATTAGATCATTGGGTCAGTGAGATAGTGACAACGGAATTCGGATCTTATTCCGCCTGTGAAAAACGAAATTAACCGACCTAGAAAAAACTACCATCTCTCGAACCTCAAAACGAGACGGAGTAATTTTCTCGGAATATTGGGGATTTATTCTACGAGGAATAAAGCGTTTTCTTGTGAAACATATCTTAAGTGGGGGTATCCACGAAAATATGAGATTGTGCCCGCTCGCTGACAGATGTCGACGATACACACCTATATCTTCGCGGATGACTAGGTTTGTGTCATCAAATAGAAACGTAGAGGTAGTTGGTAAGATTAAATTGTATCTGTCTCTTATTCCCTGTTTTGTACTATTCTTCTGATTATCTGTATCTGAGACACGTCTGCCCATTGTAGACGTGCCCTTATGTACTCTTCTAAATGTGTTTCTTTTCTAAGATTTCTGATGTACTCATTCCACCTGTTTAAAATTAATTCGTCTTTTGTGTGCATTACAGAATCCGTGAGTATAAATATTTTCTTCAACCTGTCCCCTATGAGCACACTCTTTTACGGGACACCGACTCTCAGTCCGAGTGTAGAGAATAACGCCCACAATAAAAATGAAATAAGGGAAGGCGAACCCTCTCGCCCTCCTTCAGTTTGGGGAGCCTCCACCCCGTGCAGAACAGTTATTAGTTACTAGGCTGCTTTATCAATTCTTTCTTTTCGTCATCTTGTTTTCGATAATTGCGCTTTTTGTATTGATTGAGCCATACGTGACAAACTGATGGTGGCAGCGGTGTGACATTCCCTGCCGTTGTCCCCGTTCAGCCTTATGCTACTAGTAACTTTTTGTTACTAGGTGGCAGCCAATAACTTATCTAATTTTCGAATCGGCAATCTATTATTTTTTTAATTCAGCAACATTTATAAATTTTCGACAATTCAATAAAATTCATAATACTTAAATTCGAAAATTCAGTAACATTTATGCTGATAAATCACGAGTTAAGTAAAATGGTATTGATTATAGATTTAATGCTTTCACTATGATCCATTTTGATGAAATAAGGTATTTCGGGTTTCGATCGTGCTCTTGTGGCAAAGTCTATATTGGAGAAACCGGTAGAGCGGTGAGCCAACGCATAAGGAAACATGAGAGTAAAGACAGGCTGAAACATTTCACGCAATCTGCTCTAGCTGAGCATCACATCAAAACAGGACACAACATTTCATTTGAAAAAGCAGGCGTCATCGCACAAGCGAACAATATTTTCCCAAGAAGGCATAGAGAAGCAATTGAAACCTTAAAACACCCTAATAATATGAATAGGGACTATGGATATAATACCAATCCAATTTGGCTTTCCGTTTTCCCGGTTTAACTGATAGACCAATCAGATTTCACTAATCCCCACACTGGAATCCTTGACCAATTGCAAGCATCGTTGTGAGCATATATAAGAACACCACAACCTAAAAACCTCAGTTTTTGGCCAGTCCTGATGATGCGAGCTGCAACGTTCGCGAAATGTCGACAAATTTTTTGTAGTTTTTTACACAATCGAAACCCGAAAATTCCTTATTTCATAAGATAGTATTATATCATGTAATCAGGGTAGTCTCGAATAAGAGTTATTCCAAATGAAAGCAAAAACCCTGGCTGAAATCGGTCGGTCTTTTTTATCTGGCAATACTCTGCTTTCTACGGAATATTAAAGCTCTAGTTAAGGCTCTCCCTTGATTATGAAAGGCATAAATAAACCTGAAAACTAAATTGGTTTATCATTCTAAAAATAAAATCGATTTGCAGAATTCAAAATAAAATAGGGTTAAAATTTGGATTCTGGAATTGGTTCAAAATCTAATCTGAAAATCTTTATGCTGATAAATTGCGAACTGAATAAAATGGCATCATATCATGTAATCAGGGCAAAGTCTTCAATAAGAGTTATTCTAAATCAAAGCAAAAACCCTGGCTGAAATCGGCCGGTCTTTTTGATTTGGCAATATTCTGCTTTCTGCAGAATATTGAAACTCTACTTAAGGCTCTCCCTTGATTATCAAAGAGTTAAATAAACCTGAAAATAAAATCGGTTTATTAATCTGAAAATGAAATGGATTTCCAGAATTCAAAATAAAATAGGCCTAAAATTTCAATTCTTGAATCGGTTTGAAATCTAATCTGAAAATATTTATGCTGATCAATCGCGTATTGAATAACGTGGCATCATATCATGTAATCAGGGTATAGTCTTGAATAAGAGTTATTCCAAATCGAAGCAAAAACCCTGGCTGAAATCGGCCGGTCTTATTGATTCGGTAATACTCTGCTCTCTGCAGAATATTGAAGCTCTACTCAAGGCTCTACCTTGATTATTTGATCAACATAAATAAATAAAAATTTGAAATTCCGATGTGGCTAAGCCACGCCTAATCTTCTAAAAAATAAGGACGCTCAGAATAACCCAAAGCACCGTGGTTGAAAACGAGCACAAGAAAGGGTAGCCCAAAAACTCGCTCACGCTAAATTTGGAATTAAAAATTCACAACCCATCGCTTTTGTTACCCCTAAGGTTTTCGCTGAAGTCCGTGAGCTTCAGGAATTGTGTTCCGGAAAACTTAAAACCCCTGAACAGTTTTCCTGGTTCTCCGAAGGAGCCCTTAATAGGGCAGAAGCCAGCGTGAACCTCCTTAAGGCTATGAGACAAGGATACGAAGCCGCCTTGGTATGTCCAAAAGACCCTTTCGATAAGGCCATAGCGATCGAAGAGGAAATATTCAGAGAAACCGCTCCAAGGGCTAATTGATAATCCGTCTCTGCTCCTCCGTTAAGGCTTGATTGGGACAAAATTGGATCCCGAATTGTGACGCTGCCCTTGGAGGTGACTTCTCCACTTACCCTCTTAGGGCACCACAGAGTAAACGAAATTCTGGGGAGTGCCATCTTGGAATCGCCTGCAGAGTGAGCTCAATTTAGAATTACTCCCCAAGATCGTTAGGAATGCATCCTTTTTGTGGTAATTGAACCAGGGTTAAGACCTACTGGAAATTAGGCGGAATTCTACCTCTTTCTTACCATTAAGGGTTCATGATAAAATAAAAGAAAACGAACGAGGGAAAGACATGTTGTCAAATTATGACTCACAATTCTAAGGAGGAGCGGTACCGTAAAATCTGAATTGGGATCAATTCCCGATTCCAATTCGGTTAGCCTTCAACTCTGTGGGTTGACGTTGAAGCCATTGGCTCTGCGGCTCACGTCGAAGATTTAGGCGCACCACTACTTGAATTGTAGACGACCTCGTAAAACAAGAGAAAGAGGGCCCAGACTAGGGTTGCGTAGTTAATGTCAGGATTTTCCCATCATTCGTCCGCTCTGGCCTTGAGCATCTGCTCGGTCGTTGTAGCGCCTAAAGTTCCCGAACCTGTGATTTTGAAACGGGGAGCCCCGAGTGATAATAATAATTCTCGGTTATTGACCATCGCAAGGTCCCTTATTAAGTTTTTGAGTACCCTATAAATTTCCCAGGCGAAGAGGAACTTTCACTACTCCCCTTCAAAAGAGGGAAGAGCTCCAGGGAAAGACATCAGGGTCCTGCTGAATTTTTAAGGTCGGCCCTATACCGCGATCTCGTTCCCCGAAAAGAGAGAAATGTTATTCGCGTATGCGTGGTCAAGCCAACGGTCCAGCCTGTGATACCGTTGCCTGTGGTCCTCCCCCTGCGAACCTAGATAGGCAGATCATAACGATTGATCTGGAGCAAGAAGAGGCCCTACAGCAGAGCCCGGTTAGTCGGAGGCCCAGAAAGCGAATAAATTACGGTTCTCGTGAACGGTGACATTTCTGACGACGATAGGACAACAAGGGATTCTGAGACCATAACCTTGGATTGAAGAGAGGAAGAAAATAAAACAAAACATATTAAAAATTCCGATGTGGTGTTATCCAGGTGTTACTTCTGAATCACCACTAAATCACTAACTAGGAATTTCCTACCCTGCCTAGTCCCAGCCGCAACGGGCAGAACAAGCTCTAACCTCGGTCGACTAAGTAGAAAAGAAAAAAGTTCCATCGTGGCGTGGCCGCCACACCCTCTCCCATTTCTCTTAAGTTTGGAACACCAAATAATTCATTACTTCATTCTTTGAGAAAGAAAGCAGCGATCTCACGTTGCCTTCGGCAACTGAATACTACAAGTAAATTATAATCCTAAAAGGGAAAAATGACCAACGGTTACGACGATAACGAGGACACCTCTAGGGGTGTAAGCCCCGTCGAAGTACATGTAGTTAACTCCAACATCGCCATGACCAACCAAACCACAAACTTCGAAACGGCCGCAGCAATTACATCCGTACTTAAGTGCATGACCCTGCAGCAAAGCCCTTATCATATTCCACAGTTTGACGGGAAGACCCCTAAGCTCAAAGAATTCCTGCAGGATATTGCAAACGGAACGGTTTATGTCACCGAGGCAAGTAAACCGGGTTTATTCAAATCATCCTTAGCAAACTTGAAGGAATCGCCCGCGATAGTGTTAGGGACGAACGCTTCAATAGGACCAATGACCTGATAGCTTATCTGAAGAAACGGTTTCTTCCTATAAAAAAGTACCAGTGGTACTTCGAAAATATAGTAAATCTTCGCATGCGCCAAAAGGTAGCTGCCCAAAAGGCAAGGCAAGCCGGTATAAAAAAACTAAGAATAAAAACCGAATTCAAGTTCCTGATCAATAGTGCAACAGAATGAATTCCTAAATGGGGGAGGAACGATTGGGGACTTACGAGAACAAGCCAGTACAAAACCGCTCCGAGTTCGAGACAATGGAAATTGTCCTAATGCCACTTAAAGTGATTTGGGAACACTTCCCTGGACACCAGGGAATTCCTGGCAATGAAATTGCCGATAAACTAGCCAGGAAAGGCATCAAGAGTTCTGCGCCCTCTCGCGGGGAAGAATCCACCCTTCCTCCAGAACTGATAATCATCCAAGCTCTTCCCACCATCGCGAGCAGCAAAGACGATGAGGACACTGATAAAGAAACAGACTGCCTACCGTCACACCTCAAGACAAACTTTAAGGAAGAACTCCAGAAGTCCTTTGCTCAGTTCGATGTTCAAGCCTCCTTAAGCTGGGATCACGAGGGATTTGAAGAAAGCAGACAACTCCCATGCACATACGTCTCTGGAGGAAAGCAGAACGAAGATTTACTCAAGGAATTTGAACAGCTCGAACCCTGCGGTGAATTAGACGGCGATGTTTTCGCAAAAAGGATGAAAAGATTCCTTGAAGGATACGAAACCCAGGTTGCTCAAGGAACGAATAAGGAGGGGATCGGCCTTGAAGAAGAAATGTCACCTCCGAGGAAAGAACCATTTCCGCAAACTTCCTTACCAACCAACAAGAGCCCTGGCGGGAGAAGGAGAAGCATGGTTTGTTTCAAAGGTCTTACTGAAGACGCCGAGACACCACTGGGATCACCGATTACTGGAGGTACCCAACAAAAAGAATCTATGCTTTTCACGCCAGCTCCTACAATGGCTCCAGGAGGGTCGCACGATGACCTCGACCACGTACCCTACCTCCCTAGTTGATGTCGAGCTACCCTTTATCAACGATTCCCCTAATTCTGAAGCAGTCACCAAGGACCACCTTGGTATGAAAACAACACTGGATACCCTGAGCCGAGAGGAGCCAAACCTCATACACCAATGGACCGAACCTCTGACCTATAGAAGGGATAATTATGCCCACTTCATTTTATAGGACTGCGAACAAACAAGCCCTATCGCGAGGCTCCTTATTGCTACCGGACGCCTTGATCACCAAGACCTCAGGGAATGCAGGCCCAAGAAAGGACGAGTCGTGGGCACTCCTTACAGTCAACACGATACGTACTCCATCACCATCAAGAAGCAGCACGATGACCAAATCAACTGGGGGACGTGAGTATAGGACTTGCTCTCCTCCGAACCACTCTATAACGAGAAAACCAAACAACCTGTCGCATGGCCAGCTCTGGAGACGGCTTAGGTGTCTGCCCTCGAAACAAAATAGCACAACTTCTGGCGGGCACCTTCCGGGGTAGTAATATCTCTATCACCCTCTGCCATGGAAAAGTTGAGGTCCCTCCGGCCGAATCAAGACCAAAAATTATGGCGTCACTGGATATAGTAGGGAATCTACTTACTACCCCTAAGAGGAACCGACACATTCTGAACATGCAGGACAATTCCAGCAAATACTGCATAGCTGTTCCTATACCCGTTCTTAGGACCTCTACCATAGTAGAGCCACCTCTACCACGTAGAAGCCACCTCTTTATTTCCCCAGTACGGTGTCCCATGAAGCATCTTGACCGATAAAGGCGCGAGCTTTGTGAGCCGGCTCATGAGGCATCACGAAAAATTATTCCATGTAAAACAAATCACCACTTCCGGATATCAATCCTAAACCAACGAAGTCCTTGAAGGGAATCATATATTCCTGACCGACTACATCAAGCACTACGCTAATGCCTACGACGATTCGAACAGACTGCTCCCATCCGCCATGTTTGCCTATAATACATGAAGTATATGCCTATAGCACATATTTGCCTATAGTACATGAAGAGACAAACTTTACGCCCTATGAGTTAGTTTTCGGCCAAGTGGCCAGGGTACCAAGTTCCTCCACCCAAGGCGAAGATCTTGAGACCTATGGCCAGACCGCAAGGCCAGACCCAGAGCCACTGGCCCTTATACGATTGTCGTGTTCACCGAAAACAACAACGTGATCCTCGGAACGTGATCAATATCACCACACTGCTAGATGCTCAGCTCTGAACAGTGTTCAACTATAGACTAAAGCTACCAAAATATAATGCTTCTTTTATACCCCATTACCCCTACTCTTCTCTCTTTCTAGAAAGATCGATCAAAGTTACTTACATGGTTCGTTTCACGCGAAGTTGTTACCTACATTATATTTCTAGAACCAACGATTCTGAATGCCAACTCAAAAGTAATGATGTATATACAGAATTTAATATCTCGAACCTTCCATAAATTTCTTTGTAGACCTCTTTCTTTGTAGAGAACAAGTTTTAATGAACTTCAACTTGTTTAAACCTCCAATATCTGTCTTATCCAGAGAAAAAGACTTATAATAATTTTACAAGAAAAAATCTTAAAATACAACGCTATAAAAATAACACAGTTAAAACATGAATTCATAATGTCTATAAAAGTCCTTTAGCGTAGTATTGCTCGAAACAGTGTCTAAACTATCAACCCTTTTTGTAACTCTACTCAAGTTAGTATCTGAAGTATCTCTACTTTCACTTATATTATAATCATTGCAGGTATCAGCTTTACTTTCACTATATTGCCAATGCATTTCGAACAGCACACTGATAATTCCAGCATTGAGGATGATTATTGCAGAATGTGGAGACTGTGTTGTACAATTTTCTCAGAGATGGACAGCCTAAATCTTCCAGATTCCATGCATTATGAAGATACTGCTCAATCCACTTTTTCTTCTCAAATCTCTTGACGTAGGCTGCTCGGGTGTTACGTAGCTGGCCTCGAAGTATAAGTCTTACTTCTTCATAGGGGATTCCACCTTATGTCCACTCGAGTCCATGACAATTGTGTTTGAGCCACAGATTCTCACTCTTGTATTTTGCAGGCAGTGTGTTCCAGTAGTTAAGTGGTTCGAAGAGGTACACACTAGGTTGAGCATCTCCTTGGAGCGGAATTATAGCCAAGTCTTTGGAAACAAACTGATTGATGGGCTTCTTGAAGCCTTGCACATCCACATGAACTCCATATCGATGAAAAGTGAAATTTTTGATCAAGTCATCTCTTTTATACCTACCTTTCCACCATCACCACTGCTATTACCCCCACCACTGGGATAACCCTCATCACTAGCATCACCCAACCATTATCATCTCAAATCAACTTTTTCACGCTACCACTGAGGGGCTGATGCTGAATAATTCGATCATGCATAATTAGACAACAGGCTGCAGTTTCATCTGGGAAATTGTCTGCAGCTTCAAATTCTATACGAACGTCCACTGAGGCCTGTTTGAGAAACCCATTTTGTTTCGAACAATCTAAAACAATCAGTGGAACGTCCTCTTTAAAGTGGCTTTTTTGCAACATGGGCTTAGGCTCTTCACCATAATAGGATGACTGAAAGTTTATATACATCTCATGCAGTCGTGCAAATTGATTATGCGTAATATCCAGATTCAAATTGCCGTATGAATAGTATTGTGAATTTCAGAAAAGCTTGAAATTAGTTACGTTGCAGTGATCAAAGCGATTAGCGTATCTTCTTCGATTATTCTTTCTACCTTTTTGAAAGCCTAAGATAACGTGACGTTGTTTCTCCAACTGAGTTGACATTTTTACCGTCCATATTTGTCTTAAAGTAATGGAGAGCAGGGGATATTCATACATTTCCCACGAGCGAAGACTCATAGTAATAGGCAAATTTTTCCTAATGAAGTTCAACAGATGTATCTTGTGCTGACCTGAAGCTATCACGTATGGAATCATCTACTCAAATTTGTGTATAGTAATCCTGAATTGTTCCTCCTCTTGACCTTGGATAAAAGCGTTCAAGTCACTGCGTGATCTTGTTAAAATCATTTCATGCTTTGCATTTACACTGCCGTGCAAAAGTCTTTGGACACTCAATTTTTTGCATATAAGAACACAACTCCAGAAATAACGAAAAGAATAACTAAAAAAAATTGTTTTGTCATGGCGGACTAGTTAGTACTTGATTAGTGCCCAAAAACACTGATTAAGTAATGAGGAAAAAATTCGCCGCTAAATGAGAGTGGAAGCGTTCAGGTAAGAGGAAGTTCAGCTAAACGGAAGTCTTCTGTATAGAAACATATAATAAGAGCACTGTATATGTTCGTTCGGATTGTCAAGTTCTAAACCTAAAAAATGTGAATTCTACAGTTTTTTTCAATTCCTGTTCACTTTGAAAATATGAGAGCGGCCCATATATTTTTTTTAACGGAATGGTACTGGGCTACCATCTCCTAAGCGACGAGACGTGTTGTCACTGATTTTTGCATCATGTGGCTAGCTCATCGAAAAAAGGAGACAGGGAGAGGGAAAATAGAGGAAAAAACGAGGTACAATGATTTTTTGATAGTCTTCAGCGAAACCCAGGATCATACTAAGCAGTATAGTTACATCAAAGTAGCCTTCGTCATTATAAGGACGTTTTGTTGCTTCCATGTCAAGCCATCCTGCATTCTCTATAAAATAACTTTGTCCAGGAGTGAGAGTAGGATAGCCTTTAATGGTGCTAGTGAGACCGACATTTTGGCATCGATCAATCTCCATTCCATCGAGTTCATAGCGAATGTCATTAAACAGATAGCAAATGGCGTTGCTCACTAAACTTGTAGTAGAAGTAGCTGTAGTTTTATCAGCTCTTGTTATCTTTCCATACACGTGCAGTGAACTCTTGCTGGGTAGTATACACAAATCTTGATGCTGAATTGCGATACGAATTTCATCATTGTTGTTCAATGACGATGAGGCATAAGGCTGAATCTTACGGGTTCTTGAATATCGAGGATCCCTTCCATTTTTGCTGCAACAGGAGGAAATGATAAATATCTTGAATGGACGCTTCAGTCTCTTTTGCAGGAAGTAGACCAAGCTGCTTCAGAAAGAGCGCGTTCTGAGGTCTTAACGCCTTGCGTGCCGCTTGGTAACTGACTTCTGTTTGGCATGTTAACTTTCTTATATATACAACTCTATGATTTTATACGATACCCATCATAATTATGATTTGACGTGGAGACGTATTGTTGTAGTCTCTCCCCTAAAGTTCACCAAGTCTCCGTCCTGATCAACTATGCGGAGCTGAATTTGATGTATTGTCTTCACGGCGATCGGGAGGTAAATGACGTGCGATGGTATTTCAACAATCTTATATGCTGGTGGTACAACAGGGAAGAATTCATGAATCGTATGTATTTTTCGCTCGTTGATATAAGCTCCAATTGAAATATTGCACTCAACTCGTAAGGCGTTCAATTTGAGAATAGACACATGTAGAACAGAAATATGGTTCTTATTGGCTTCCATAACACGTGATGTGAATCCCAATAACCGTCCAATAGAATCCTTTGGTTCAAAGTTCACTTTGCGATCACACTTTACCTCACTGCGTAAGGTATAATTTTTTGGCTTGATGTTCATTGTAATGCCATCGACTTGTAATGATCATCAACTTAGATCCTATTCTTTCCAGTGCCAACATTAGGAATCGCATTGAATGTGAGCAGTTCAACACTCAACACTGTCATAGTCCTGGTATGTACTATACCAGTATGTATCATGTATGTATCATGATTGTACTTTATTATGCTACCAACACCGAGGTTATCTACAATATCCAATGGCGGACGCAGATTACTGAAACTATCAAAGTATAGGACATTACGACCGGTCTTTCTGTAACTTACCCAGTGGGTACCAGGGCCGTAACAATCATGAAGATTAACAATAGCTGAAATATGGAAATATGGAATCTTTAGAGCTCTAGCATACTTGAAGAAATCAACATCAGTAAGTGCACAAAGAGGTAGCGTCACAACAAGTTTTTTCACACCGGTCTTAAAAGAAGTCCCTGTCCTCTTGGGTGAGGTTCCATATGAAGACCTCATCCTTTTCTGTAAGGTTTCAGATGTAAACCTTTCCCTAGAGCAATCGCCTCCATTCATTTTTTTATGACGTTAAGCTTCTCCTAGTTGAGTCAAACTGAGTCTAGCAAAAATTGGAATAAGTGTCAAAACACCACCAACTTTCGAAGGGATTGATAGAACACGTGGATTTTTCACTTCATGTTTATCACCGACGCTGTTAACAACTTGCTGCGCACCTCTAATTGCAGACTTGATGGCCATTTTTGCATCACCGCTTCTCTTTATTGCTTTTTTAGCTGCATTCACAAACTCTCTAAATGCTATTTGTTTTTTTCTCTGCCGCTGGTTTTCTTTTTAAAATAAGTTCCTTTTTTGAGATAGTTTTCTTCTTGGAAACAGGTAGCTTTTTTGACCCCATACCGAGTTTCGCTTTAGCACTCATAACGTAAGTGATTGCCAGTGCTGCCGCCTTCTCATCAATTCCAGCATCTTCAGAAAAAACACGCCGACAAGCTTTATTGGCTAGTACACAATCCGCAGCGTTTCTGTTCCGAACGTTTTGACGATTTTGCGAGAATGCAATGTCGTGTTCTTTACACGATGCGTCTAGAGGATTGATTCCAGGATATCCTCTAGCAATTCTTTTGACTAACTTAGTACCCGAACCACAGTACTGGTAGACAGCTAAGTGAAGCTCAAACAGCAAGTTGTTGATGACTCTGTTGATCAATCCTTTACCTCGATGATGACGGTGTAAAACTTTGTTCGCTTTACGTTGTACAATAATTCTTTCTTGTATTGGGGTCAGAGCACTACTGATCTTGAAGCTATATGAGCGTTGTTGTTCAGGATTGAGTAAGAATTTTAATTATGTTTTGAACTTCTTGGTAAAAGATGTTTTTAATTCTTATATTCTTCGACGTCTTTCTCTTCATATTTGATTTTAATTTTCGACTACACTTTTATTCCTTGTCTCTATCTTTTATCTCTTATTATCGTCAATATTTGTACTCTCCAAATTTTTGTGAGTGTATGGATCCTTCGCACCTCGCCTGGTGCGAGTCAGTCGTCATCAAACAAGTCAAAGGCGAGCTTGTGTTATCGTTTCAGAACACAAGCTGCCTTATTTATGTTGTGTGATTGTTAATTTATATTTTGTGATTGTTGATTATTTATCCGCGAGAATTGAATAAAATAAAGACCACTCCTTTTACAGAGTAATTTTAAATGTATTACAGTGCATTAAGTTTTTTACAGTGTTTTTAAGTTATTGACCGTACCAATTTCGACCTCAGGAACTTTTAACGATTTCCGGTTGGTTCGTGAGTTTTTCACCATAGTGTGTTGTGTCTCGAGTGTAACGGTGACGTTTTACAGTGTAGTGATGTGTTCTCCCAGGACTATCCGGAGTGACAAGTGACTTTGAGACCGATACTTTGGAGTTATTTGCATTGGATAATCATAGCTACATCCATATCAACGTTGAAGCTTGGAAACCTGGAAATGAGCATCGATTCAAGCCATTTTCTTGAAGTTTTGGTAAAATTGTCCTCGATTACGTGCAAAGGTTAGTACAGTATACTTGATTTTCGATACGCGTGTGTCATTGAGATTCGCGTTTTATACGAGGCTGTCAACAAGCTTACGTATCTCATTCTAAAAGTGAATCTTGTTGACAATAACAAGTGCGCGTACTTCCAAATGAAATAACACTAAACTCTCGTGTCTCAAATAAAATTCAAAACATTACTTGAAACAACATTCATCGTGAAATCATTTTCTTGCTTTCGGACTTCAGATTGTTGTGACGTCACTTCTTACTGAGAACAGTCACGTGAAATTGAAATTGACAGTTATCATATTTGTTTGTGTACTTTCCAGTCGAACGGATTCTTTCGGAGGTGTCAATTTCACGTCAAATGCGTACGACAAATTTTAATGTTTTTAAGGGTCAATAACGTCTTGTTTTTATCACGTTAATTGAAATAACTGTTTTATTTATTAACATATTATATCGATATTTATTCAACGTGCGTGTCTTTCAAAATGTCCAATGCTGTCTTGTGCCTTCTTGAACAAGTGAATGTCGGTGAGCGGATTCATAGTTCTTTCAATTCGGTACCAAGGGATCCTACTCAAGGTCTGCTAAGAGCACGGTTAGAAACTCTTGAAAATAACTTCACGAAATTTCAAGCACAACATGTTCAATTGTTGAA
>WSXT02191749.1:0-19697 GCA_011762715.2 Neuroterus valhalla
CTCCTTAATCGATATCATCAATAATAATTTCGCAATTCTTATAAAATAAAATTAGGTATTTTTTCCTGAGATCTATTTTTTGTGCCCATAATTTACCTTAGTTCACATTATATTTTTAAAACAAAATATATATTTTTATTGTTTGCATTCTAGAAAACATTTAACAATTTTTTACGACTTTTTAGATCGATTCTTTGAAAATCGATTCTTGAAAAATCGATTCTTTTGTTCCCGATTCTCAAGTGAATCGATTCTTACCATCCGATTCAGAATCGATTGAAAAATCGATTCTTTTGACTGAATCGAACATCCCTAGTTGCTAACTAGAGAGCACTGAAACAGAGTTTACGGCACACACCATTTCATCGTTTTGCCGCACTCGTCGCCGCTATGCGCTACACTCAAGTCTGGGATGCCAGCTCGGCTTCCCACCAGATATATATGAGTGCCGCGCATCAAGACTGACGATGCGCCCAACACTGTCGTATTCACGATGCTCAGCACTCACACGGAAAGAGAAATGGTGCGTCTGTGCGCTCTGCACTGAGACGGTCGTCTGCTCTGACGTGTGTACACCTGAATGCCCGTTTTCTTAGCGTGTGGCACGGCAAGTCAACTCGTTTGTTCACGCGCTCAAGTGATTGGCGGATAATCCGCCGAACCCGAGCCCTTGGACTCCGAGGGAGACGACGGTTTGAAAACAGTCTGAGAGCTCAGCGGATTATCCGCCGAAAGAGTTTGGCGCGCATTCAAACAACACTAGCGCCGTCTTGCTGCCCAAAATAAGCATCCAGGCGTGCACGCATCAGAGCAGATGACCGACTCAGTGCAGAGCGGGCAGACGTACCATTTCCTTTTCCGTGCAGAATCGCTGTTTCATCTTTCTCTCGCACCACAAGTTCGAGTGTTCACTTCTTTCCATGCAGATATCTGAGTGCAGTACTCCTACTACGCGGCACTCCTCACGCCGTGGAGCTGGCTAAGCTGCTCGACTGCTGTCCTGGACCCTCACTCAGCGGGTGGTATATCCAAATATAATAATCGTAATTCGGAATATAAAAGCTTGGAAACGATGTATTCGAAACCTGCGATTCACGACGATTCCATGAACATGTTTTTGCCCTGAAATGTTGTAAATTAGAGAATATACCATGAATTTTATGTGTCCGGAAGATAATTAACTGTTTTGTTCATATTCATATTTTCTTGACGGGAGGGATCCTCTTTGGTTAAATACCAATTTTTTTCAAATTCAAATATTTTGGTAGAGATTCCAACTATCAGGTCGAAAATCATATTTTCTAGTTGACCATTCGATTGCTTCAAAATGAAATATTCTATTTGGTTGAAATGGATATTTTTTCATTACAATTTATACTTCATTTCGAGATCAAAAGTCGTCTTTTCGGATTGGAAATCGAACGAATATTCTTTCTTCGTTGGAAATTTTCCTCTTCTAGTAAAAAAACTCATCTTTTACAGTTTAAAACTAAACAACTTTCAAAAAATTATTCATCTTTCATTTAAAAACCATCGTTTTGGTTTGGAAAATTAATCGTAACGCAGAAAATTTATCATTTCAGCTTAGCAGTTCAAGAATTTGATCATATTTATGATTGAAAATTTAATGAATTCACAATTTTTTGTGGAGGATCAATATGTTCAAGTTTAAAATTGAATTATTCGCTTACAAATCTATGTATATTGTTGAAAATTCATTTTTTGTAATCAAGATTTCTTCAGTTGATTGAAATATCCTTTTTTTCAATAAAACTTGTCCTGATATAACTGAAGAAAGCATTATTCTTTTCTATGTTAGAAATTAGAGAATCTTAGTAAATCCTCGGATATAATTTTTTAATCGATAATTTCATTCTGTTCTACAATTACAATTTTGATGATTCGGAACAGATTCGGAAGAAGTCCACCCAATATCAATGGACCATAATTTTTATTTACAATAAGTTTCTAAATTTCGATGAATAAAATGCATTCAGCTTTGATTCTCCAAGTTTCAAATTATATATTGAGAAACAATTCAAAGAATATCTAAATAATATGAAAATTTCCCTTTTCATTTTCAGAAAAAGGAAGGGAAATCCCTGACCTAGATCGTAAATTAAATAATAATTTAGAAGATTCGGAATCTTTGTCGCGCAGGTGTTTCAGTTTTGGGAAAATTGAATAGGAGGCGTGTTCATTATTGGGACTGGGAAAACCCAGGAATACTATAGGATTAACTAAATGTGATTTAACCTACTTTGAAATTTTATCAAATAACATCATAAAATTTGTTCATAATATGAGTTCAAAAATAACCTTATAAAAAGCCTAAATATATTTTATTATAATAAATTATTAAACTAAATGTATCATCCACTTCTGAGAGGTTGAATTTAATGTATTCAACATCAAAAATCGGGATATGTATACGATTTAGGAAGTTCATCATAAAAAGTCTGTTCTCTTGAATTTTGTGAATATCCTAATGTGTATAATACACTCATCGCTTGCCTGAGGGCCTCTCGGTAGAGTGCTAGTTCCTCAGCTCCGAGATTTTCCCAGTAATTTTCAAATTATTGTAGATTATAAAATTTTAGTCATTCTTGGAGTATATGTCCGTTTATTTCCGCTCTAGTAGGAACTCAGTAAATTACAAATTCTTTTTACTGGATGTGAATATGTAGGTAACTTCTTTCTTTAAAAAATCAAATTACAATTCCTAATAAAAAAAAATTATTTCAAAAAATTATAATTGAAAAAATCTTGCTTTGGTTTCGAAATTCGTACGTATAAAAAGGTCGACGCTCTATTTCAGAAATGCTGCAATTTTGTTAAATCCAAAAACACGATTTTGGATCCCGAATTGAAGTATAAATTCTAAAGAGAAATATCCATTTCAACCAAACAGTTGATTCCTCTAAGAAGCAATCGAACGGTCAAGCAGAAAATATGAATTTTCGACCTGATAGTTGGAATCTCTACCCAAATAATTGAATTTGAAAAAAAAAATTAGTATTCAACCAAAGAGGATTCTTCCCGTCAAGAAAATATGAGTTCGAACAAAACAGTTAATTATCTTCTGGTCTCCAGGGATCTGGAGTATCGATTAAACATACATATTTCGCAATTATTATTGCTTCTATTTTCTGTTTTGGTGATACCCATTCAATTAAATTTATATCCTTTAGTTGGTCCTAGGTCAAGAAGAATCTATTTCGATAATGAGTGAATAATAGATTTTCATGCTAATATATATACATATATTAGTCTTCGAACGTTACATAAAATTCACGATACATTCTCAATTTTCAACATTTCAGGGCAAAAACATATCGCTAGAATCGGCGTGAATAGTAGATTACGAATATATCGTTTTTAAACTTTTATATTCCGAATTATGATTCTTATATACCACCTACTGAATCAGGGGCCAGGCCAGCAGTCGGGCAGCTTAGACAGCTCGACGGCGCGGCGGGAGGGGTGCCGTGTAGTGGGAGTACTGCATTCAGGTATCTGGGAAGGAATTGCCCTCCGGCCCAGCATCGGGTTCGCCGAGACTCGGAAAGGGACTGCTCCACCTTCTGCACCCCTATTAGACCAGGCATTGCGTCGGGAAAATGAAAACAATTCCCGAAAAATTCCTTTTTCCAATTTTTTTTTGAGGACGCTTCATTAAGGGGTCCTCTTTGACATGTCAAAAAAGTGTCCTTAATTAGGAGGGGGAACCCGGTTTTTTTTTGGAAACGTTTCAAAATTTTGCGTTTGCGTGTACGTGTAATTCCCATTGCATCGTAGAGAAAAATGTCCAACAGGTAAAAGAAAGAAAACTAGATTATGAGAAAATTTTGTTACAAAAAAAATCCGCTATCTTTAATGGGTCCCGAGTTATGATACATTGAAAATTGACTAATTTTTTGGATTTTCATCGAAAAATCGCTAAGTCTCAAAAACAACTCTATACCTTCTTCCTAATTACTTTACAGATAAGCGTTCCACAGGGGAGTTGAAGGAGACTCAATTTCCTTCGATTCCAAAAAAAAAACTATGTTCTAACTATAATAGGTCATGAGTTATGAACCCTTTAAGTTTATTGTTTTTGACTATTTTTAGGGGCAAAAAAAAGGTTCAATTTTTTTCGAATCAATCGTCTCAGGTTGAGTTTACGTTAATGTTAATATGAGATGAAATAGAGTGAATAAAAATCTGCGTACATTTAAAAAAAAGAAAATCTTCTAGCCCTATTAGTTTAGAAATTGCAAGGTTTCAAAAATTCCTTTTTTTTGGCATTGTTGATCTAAACTAATAGGACACGAGATATAACCTTGCAAAGTGCACTTTTTCTGCATAGTGACACCTGAGTGTACCGTAAAGTAGAAGTACGGCCACATTTCGAAGTTTGTGTCCAAAGTAAGTGCGTAAAACTTATCCTAGATGCATAATACGTCTTTTGCCGGCGATAAACAAATAATTTTTCATAACGAAATCTTGCTGTCACCACTTTTGATTACTTTTCGGCCATTTTTTGTACTTTTGTGGCAAAAGAGTAATTATTATTGATGCAAAATGTGTAATATATTTTTTTATCAATAAATAAATTATTTCTTATAATTTTTCAATAATTGTTCATAACAAGTTCTCGTTAAAACCGCTTCCGAGTATTTTTTTAGTACTTTTGTGCATCACACTTAAAAACTACACAAAAGTAATTAACAAAAGATTTTGCTATAAACAATTATTAACAAAATTATTTGTTTATTAATCAAAAGATATGTATCAAATTTCCAGACAATTATGATTATTTTCTTGGCACATAAGTACTAAAAAAATACTCGGAAGCGGTTATAGCAAGATCCTTTTATGAACATTTATTCAAAAATGATTGAAAATAATTTATTCATTGATAAAAAAATATTACGCATTTCGCATCAATTACAATTACCTTTCTGCCACAAAGGAACAAAAAAATGGCCAAAAACCAATAAAAAGTGTTGACAGCAAGATTTTGTTATTAACAATCATTTTTTATTAACGGAAAAAGACCTATTATGCATCTGAAATTATTTTTGCGTACTTACTTCGGACATAAACTCCGAAATGTGTCCGTACTTCCACTTAACGGTACACTCAGGTGCCTCTATGCAGAAAAAGTGCACTTTGCAAGGTCATATCTCGTGACCTATTAGGGTTAGGACACTTTTTCTTTTTTGAACTTACGCTAAATTGACCCTACTTTTATTCTGCCTGCACAAATGTTGTCCTGGGACTAACGGGAAACGAGGAATTTCCAAAAAACAAAACCCCTCCGTTTTTGGTGAAAAATGACCCAAAAAAATGGAATTTTCAAAACCTCAAAATTCCTAAACTAATAGGGCTAGAAGAGTTTTCTTTCTCTAAATGTACGCAGATTTTTGTTTACTCTATTTTATTTCCTAGAATCATCAACGTTGACTTACCCTGAAACGATTTATTAAAAAAAAATTAAAACTTTTTTGTTTGCCCATAAAAAAAGGCAAACACAGTCAACTTTGAGGGGTCATAAGTCATGACCTATTATAGTTAGAAACTTGTTTTTTGTTGGAATCACAGGAAATTGAGTCTTCTTTGAATCACTTGTGGAACACTTATCTGTGAAGTAATTAGGAAGGAAGGTATAGAGTGGTTTTTGAGACTTTGCGATTTTTCGATGAAAATCCAAAAAATTGGGCAATTTTCAATGTATCATAACTCGGGACCTATTAAAAATAGCGGATTATTTTTGTAACAAAATTTTCTCATACTCTAGTTTTCCTTCTTTCACCTGTTGGATATTTCGCTCTACGATGCAATGGGAATTACCCGTACACGCAAACGCAAAATTTTCAAACGTTTCCAAAAAAAAACCGGGTTCCCCCTCCTAATCGAGGACACTTTTTTGATATGTCAAAGAGGACCCCTCAATGAAGCGTTCTCAAAAAAAAAAAATGTAGAAAGGAATTTTTCGGGAGAAAAAGTACCAGGTGCCTGGACTATATCCGGGCGATGGTAAATACTCATGTCTGGTACCTTTCTCAGTGGCAGGTAATTAAGAAATATGAGATTCTTCAGTTTTAGAATTAATGTTTTTCAAATATTATATTCGAAATCTACGGGTTTTAGCGATTCAAACGATATGTTGAGTGACTTAGACAGTTGAATATTAGAAATTTAGTTAATGTGTAGTTAATAAATAACTCTGTTCCACACCACCATAAAGTCGAGTTTAAGGGGCGTTTTTTCAAGTGGTGATCCCAACAAGGCTTAGTCCACTCTTAAATTGAACATGTATTCTTTTTGTTTTTCTTTTGTAGAACAATTTTGTGTAGGAAATATTTTGTACAGGAAAAATTTCATGTTAGCAAAATATGAGACGTTGCATCTTGAAATACCTACTATTTATTTCTGTGCAGGAAATATTTTGTGAGAGATATATATTGCATAAGAAAAATATAAGACATAATATTTTCGAATAATTATTAATTGATTCTGTGTGAGAAATATTTTGTAAAGGAAATATTTTGTGGAAGAAAAAAATGAGATGCATTTTGAAATACTTACTATTTATTCTTCTAAAGGAAATATATCGCGTAGGAACTATTTTGTGTCGGAAAAGTTTGCGTAAGAAAAATATGAGACTTTGAAATTTGATATATTTACTATTTATTTCTGTAAAGGGAATATATCGTGTAGGAAATATTTTATGTAGCAGAAAATAAAAGTGTTCGATTTTGTGTAGTAAATGTTTTGTGTATGAAAAAAATTTGTACAGGAAAAAAAATTGCAAGTACATTTTCTGAAGGAACTATTTTGCGTCGGAAAATTTTGTGTAAGAATGGTCGTAACCCTCTTTTGTGTAGGCAAAATTCCGTGTAGGAAAAATTTCGTGTCGAAAATATTTTGTGTAGGAAAAATATCTGACGTAATATTTTCAAATATTTATTAATTGATTCTGTGTAGGAAATTGTTTCGTGTAGTTTGAAATTTGTGCAGGAAAAACTATTCCCGAAAGTGCAAATATATTTATTTGAATTCGTCTTTTCGGCGAACAATTCATCCTTTTGGTTGGAAATAAAGTTACTTTCTAAAGCCCAATTTTTTTGCCTGGAAAATTATGTTCTAAGAGAAGTTGTACTCATTCCATCTCTGGATGAAGATAATGTTTTTTTTAATTTCAATTTCATTTCATTGGTATGAATTTTATGTATTTCATTCACAATCCATCTTTCTTGTTCAAAAATTAATCTTTATGGTTGGAAACGGTAGGGTGATTTGTTAAAAATTCGTCTCTTTGCGTAATAAATTATTGAATTCACTAGATAATAAAACGATTTATTAGTTTCACTCGAAGATTTAAATGTTGTTTTGAAAATCTGTCTTTGAAGGTTCAGTTTGATAGTTTTAGATTTTTAAAATTGTTTACTTTGAAAGTACATCTTTTTGATAGAAAATTTCACTGTATCATAATAGTTTATTCGGTATTAATAATTTTTTTCTTTGGGAAAAAATTAACTTCATTGATTTTGAAATTTATAAAGTTCGTTGTGAATTCGTATTTTGAGCAACTTTAACTACTTGGTGAAAAATTCATGTATTGTGTTGGAAATTCCTTTTTTTCTTGGCAGAAAATTAATCTTTCTGATATAAAATTCGTAATGCGAAAAACTGAGTTTTTCAATCCCTTATTCTCCCTTATTCTAATAAAACGAATAAAAGTGAACTTTTTCAACCGTGTTTGGCGATTCCATGAAAAGAAATAAAACAGAATCAATATATCTCTTATATGTTAGAGGAAAATTTAAACCTAAATAAATATAAAATAAATACATTAAATAAATTGTCTGAAGTACGCCACTAAAACAATTTAACCCAGTTGCTTAGACATGAGCAATGAAGTTGATATGAAAGTTGTGAAATTGACGGGAAGTAGCTTTTCCAGCCTTCTGACTATTCATGTCTTAAAAAAATAAAGCTTTACTGAAAATATTCCCATTAGAATATCAGGTAAGATTCAACTAATAGCATAGTATTTAATAGCAGGATCGCTCAACTTGATAAATAAAAATTAGTAGTTCTCTTAACTTCGGCGGAATTAGATGAATTTATAGACAACTTTGAAGATGACCTAATATTTCTATTTTTTGACAAACATGCATGATAATTTTTTTCACATTCTCTACAATTTGAAAATCGAATTCTGCGGATCCAATGACATTTCAATGTTTCGAGACCCTCTGAATCCAAAAAAAAGGTTTTAAGTTGGTGTCTGTCTGTCGTTGTTTTTGTTGTCGTCGTTTTCGTTTTCGTTTGTTTATCGCATACCTTTCGACCGACTAATCGCACTGGATTGACCTTTGGCACACGTTTTGAGAGATAAGAAAAAATAGAGATAAAACACTTGAAAATGAAAAATGACATTTCACGACCAACCTATGGGAGATACGGAAAAGAGTTCAGGAACAAAAAGTGTTAGCCTAAAAAGATTCTAACAAATAGCCCAGTTATTATTCGATAGGACACGTGGTTTTTGCTTTATTTGCAAAAATAATATAAAAATGAGAAAATACATTTTGTGGCCAAACGGAATGAGATAAGAAAAAAACGTTTGGCACAAAAATTGTTTACTTAAGAAAGGTCCAACAAATTTTTATTAATCATTTCATGACAGGACACGCAGTTTTTGTTTTATTGGCAAAAAAAATATTGAAATTTGGAAAATCCATTTTGCAGCCAAAGTGTGCGAGATAGGAAAAAATGTTTAAACATAGGATTGCTTACTCCGAAAGCTTTAAACTTAAGAGCATAGTTTTTGTTCTAATTGAAAAAAACAACTCGAATTGTTTTTCTCAAGAAGATACATAAATTATGATATTTATCAAGAAAAGACGATTGAAATTTCTTTTTTTAAATATCAATGTTCATTATGATTTTTCATGAAATAACAAATATTTAGATAATAATTAAAAATAAAATTTATGCTTTGTTTTGCATCACCTGAACAAGCAGTCCCGGGTCAAAGTATATGAATCAAGAAATTATACATTTATAATGTATTTTGACGTTTTGAAAAAATTCAAATCGAATGAAAAATAATTGACAAGCAATCATCAAATTAAAGCAGCCGACGTTTTTCTTCTCAGTTATGAAAGAATTATACACAAATTCAGGGTAGTACTAAGACCGATCGCGTAGTGCAAGATTTGCCGAACGCGCGCCCCAGACACGCTCAAACTTTCTGTAAATGTTCTCTTAATCAAATGAATTTATTCGATGAAGTTCAAATTCGTAAATTGGCTTTTTTATGCACAAAAGAATAATAATGGAATGGACAAAAAAATAGAATCTCGGAAAGAATTCCACTCACAGTTTCGAATCAAAAAATTTGATACTTTGTTTTAGGTGGTTTTTGGGGTACCTACTATTAAGAAAATATCGCCAGCTGAATCGCTGACAAGGTTACGCAGCCGATTAGAAAAAAAACTTCGAAAAAACCTATACGTACATAATTTTTTTGAACATAAATTGGTCTCCCTACAACCTTCTCTACTATCCACGTCAACGGATTGTTTACGTATTTTGTGATTATATTTTAGGAAAAGGATGGAGCTCCGAAAGCGTCGAACCTCCGATTTCTTCGAATCTACGTATTTCATTGTTTTCTGACGCGCTGTTGACGAATCTGATAGCAAAAATTGTCACAAATTTGATTTTTATTGAAGATACTATAAAAAACTATAAAATGATGTTTTCTCCCATTTCTTTACATAAATAACATGAATTTGGTAGAGATTTTCATATAAAAATAGTAGATTTCATGAAAATGTACATTAAATGTTGTATTGGTTTCCATCCTATGAGTAACGGTTTTCGAAGTATTTGAAGAAGAAGATGGAAAATCATAAACTCTTCATATATCCTGGAGAATACTGCAACAGGGGTGCCTTCCGTACTCTAACGTTGGAAAAAAACCAATGTGACGTGATAAGTCATAAGGATGCCTTTTCGTCCTCTATGTGACGTCGGGAATAAGGATGGTATGTGACCAAAGTAACTTTTGTGACCAGTCACAACTTATGTCTAAAAACTCTTCAGAAATTTTGATTACCCATTAAAAGAAATGAAGAAAACATATCTGCACGAACTAGATCAAGATATAAATCAGTATACGTTGTTTCAAACAGACTGGAGGTCCGACGCCTTCGGATCTACACCCAAATAAAATTAGTCTTTTGAATCTTTGAATGTTTGAATGTTAGTTTTGACTTACAGCATTTGAGCCAGTAAAAACTTCACCACCACGACTTACACCACAGCGACGTGAACGTGAAGAGCCTTCAGCACCTCTAGAAGATGCTTCCAAAAAACCAAAACTTCCAGATGATCGTGCAACTGTTCCAGAAAAACAGACGTTGTAGGAAGTTTTTGTAGTAATATTCGTACTTGGCGAATAATCAACTATCCCAAACGTTTATTTATTCTTATACAACTAAGGAAAGTGTAAAATGCAGACCAAGACTGTGCACATAGTCATCTAAATTTTACTCTTAATGCTAAAATTGGAAACCATTGCTAAATTGAAAAATAAATACAGGATTTGAACCGTCTTTCTGGCATTAACCTATTTATTGCTCACTATTTGATAATAACTTCCATATCCACCAGTTACATAGCATAGGGCTGCGGTATCCGCGAAATACTTGCATTATATTTGTAATACAGGTGTTACAGTTGGGCTTCGAAAACGAATATGTAATAAACACTTCTCAACAAAGTAGATATTTTGTATACAAGATTACTGTGAAAAAAACAGCAACAATTCAAGAAATTATTGAACGGGTATAGTGGAGGGCCAGCGTAATGGTCAGGTATGATCAGTTGGGGTGCTCCAACCATACTATGCATTGCTGTGTTTAGGGAACCTCTGTCAACACTGCTATGGGGATAGTCATATAAAGTTTATTTCAGGCAATGTCAAGGAAGGCCAGCAAGTATCTTTCTTCTTAAATCGTGTACTTTTAGTGTTGCATGAATTTTAATGTTGGCTGCAACAGTTCGCACGAATCCCGAACTAAATGTCTGGCCCAAAAGAAGTCGTGTTTGCGTGTTAATAGTACTGAGAGTTGGGGTGATCTGAAAATACCATGTATGGCTGTTTTATCGAAAAAATGAATTTCCAAATCAAGATTCCTACTTCAACCATACAAGAATTCACGTATCTTTTATGTTTATGCTTCCAAATAGGAATACGTCTTGTTGAGAGGGAAATATTGTCACATTCTTATCATTTATGATTAGGAAAGAATTAGTATCGTCTGAAACACCACATCTCAGTTTTCGAACGGATCTCCACATTTCCAGATTCTCTGAAGCAAAAAATCAGGTTTTAGCGATAGTGTCTGTTGGTCTGTATGTCCGTCCGTAAATACAATAACCCTTGAGAAAATGAAAGAATCAAATCGGTCTTTGATGCACTTGTCAAAGGGTCCAAAAGGAAGGATAAGATCGTTAACCAGCCTCATATAATCACCGTTACTGGGTTTACCTATCGAAAATGCTAGGGAAAAATCAAAGTTCCCAATTTGACGTCAAACCACGTAAGATGCGTAAAAACGTTAGGAAGATGAATTGTAACTTCTCAATAGGCCTAAAATTATCACTGACCATTTCTTGATACGATCTGTGTGTTTGGTTTCAACTTTAAAAAAATTTTCATATCGTATGGAACTCCTGGTTTTGGTTTTGACCATTAGAACTTCTATGACGAAAAAAATGCAATTTTGAACTTTACAATGCTATGCATGCAAAAGAGAGTCTGCACATGATACCTCTTCTCTATGGTCATTTACTAACCTCTCCTTTACATAACTTCTCCAGACTCCGGAGCAAAAATCGAACCCGCAACCAGTCGAACTGGGTCCAAAGCTTGCCTTAGTCTCTACGACCCACTGATAGTTGAACATTTGTAAATCTATAATTTGAAACTCTAGAGGTGAAATATATTTTGATTGCAGCTTCGTTAGTGTTGATTTCAATTTTTGATTAAAATCATGCCTAATTAGACCATGCCATCCTCAAAATATTGAGAGTTTCCGATTTAGATTTTCAGAAACAAACCATTCAAAATTGAAGAATATTTCACCACAGGGTTTAAAATAATCAAATAAGTCTTACCAAAATCCTGGACAAATACCGCCATATTTCCCCGGTTCAGATAGCGGGAACTCAAAGAGGACTCATCGTGACTTTTCATCTTGAGCTAGATAAAAGATCTGCAAAGGATTGTGAATATGAATCCGCTGAACATAAAATAATTATTGCCGATGTTGAATGCTGTCCACCAGGTGAGGAAAATTAATTGAAAGACGTTGAGCTTTTTCAGTATACTTGGACTAGTATAGAAAAAAATCTTAACATATTTGAATCCGAAACAATGATTCATTGTCGGATAGTTTTAGTTGTCAGCAGCTTACAATGTTTGTACAAAACTGCAGATCAACAATATTCCAAGGATCTACTGTGCTGCTATTCTTCTAGATAAAAGATGGAAACTGGAAAGATTACCTGTTCGCATATTAGTAAAGATCTTCTATGTTGTGATTGTAAATGTCAAAAATCCTATTTGGAAGTTAGAACCCTAATTATTTCGCAATGCTAAAAATGCTATTCAAGAATTATATATCATCAAATGAAAGTTTTTTTGTGTTTTGGAAGCACAAAAAAAGGTTTTAACTTGCTCCTCATACGTATTTAGTGTAAATTAATATAAGTGACGTTAAATATGCGTAGTACTGTTTACACAGAGCAGATTGAAAATTTTCTGTAATATCTCTGGGAAAATTTTGAAATACTTTCAGATTTTAATAGCAACTCCAATGCCTGGCCTTTACATGACCGTTAAAAATTCAGCCTATCAACGTTCCTTGTTGTCCACCGATAGGGGTGAGCAGAAAATAGATATAATTGATATTCATCGCCGGGGAAAAAGATATCGTTTCGAAAATTTCGAGTCTGGACAGAATATCATGCGTCTACGCAAGCGCCACCCTTTGGGCTTCAGATATCGTTTGTCACAAGAGCTCGATGAGACTATAAGGCACAATTGGAGAAGTGGGAGTAGAGGTTACAGAATACGCACCACTGACATCATGGTATATATCGTTCTTTTCATTTGCACCTGAGTTGACATCGACTGCCGCCAAGACATCACTAGTAGGCATTGAGGTACATCCCTTGTAAATATGATTAACCAAGCCTTTGTTTAATTTATCAAAGTCATTTTTGATGATACCGAAATTCGTACAGGCCAAGGGTATCCGATTGCCATACATCACACATGCCAGAACCTCGGAACCACCTCTGACAATTATCTCTTAACACTCCGGACATGCTCCCATATTTACGTAGAAGAAACATCGTAGTTTTTAAGTTTTAGAATGAAAACACCTCGAATTTCAACAAATCGGACGAACATTTCAGATTAAATAATTACTTTGGAACCACGTCTGTTACTCAACCGAGATACGTAAGTAGCGTCAAGATTACGCCTTTTATCAATATAAAAAACATTGATAAACCCTCTAACAAAAATTAGGCTCAATCAAGATCAGGAAAATACCCCCAATCAGCGTCATTATAGACGAAATTACCCATCCCTATCCGATGCTCTATTCAATCCTAAAAAAAATCTACAAACTTCAACTCAATAGTGTACAATAGTGACAATAGTCACTTGCATTTATAAAAATGAAAGTGGAGCCCTATCTGAAGCCTAAAGCAATATCCCAATATTATAACTGTCAGAGACTTCACCACGTCTCTGACATGTGCCATGCTACCCCACGTTGTGTCAAATGTGGAGCATCGCAAAGTAGTGCCACGTGCATTAAAGACCCACAAGCACCAACAACCTGCGCGAATGGTGTTGAGGAACATCCAGAAAACTATAGGGGACGCCCTGCCTTCAAGGAAGCCTCTAGAAAATCTGCTCATAATAATAAAACTAATGATTTCCCGAAACAAAAATCCGCCAATAGGCCACCTGTACCTGAGACTATACCTCGTGGAACAACTCAGGACATTCCACTTCCATCCAACCAACCACACACCACTCTTAGATAAACCGATGTATAGTACTGCCGTATCCTCTGAAGCTCCTAAACTTCAAATACGCGAGACTAAAGCACAAAAGAACAACAACCGAACCAGCCACAGATCAACATCGAAGTAACAAAACCTATCACCTCTTGAAAACCAGGTCCCACAAAATAATTTTTCACAAGCCAGAACAAACACCCAAAATTAAACTTGTCAATCTACCAAATTCAACTTAATCAACCTTATAGAAGGTGCCACAACTCTTGTCACCGACATAATAGGGGGTAAAATGAACATGATCAAAGCTATTAATTCAACCGCCGCGATTATTAACAAAATACTTGAACTTGCTATCGAATATTGGAACCCTTAAAAAAACACCATAAAAACAATTTTTTGGAACGCTCAAGGCATCCAAAAAAAGGACACGAACTAGCATCATTCCTTTACAAGAATCAGATTACTATCTGTTTACTCAGTGAAACCTTATTACGTGAATCCCTCCGGGTTAATCTAGTTCGCGGCTACAAATTATACAAGAATAACACTAATAGAAGCACTGCGATTTTATTTCAAGAAAATATTGACCACCACGAATAGATAACTCCTGAACTTGAAGCCCTAGAAGCTACTGCTATCCAGATAAAAATTCACGGAAAACCATATGCTATCGTCTCGCTGACTCCCTCGCGCAAATTTACAAAAAATGATTATAGGAAAATATCCAAATTTTCACCCTCGGTAATTGCAGTAGGGTACTTGAACGCCAAACAATTATTTGAATTAATAAATGATAAAAATCTGTATGTCTCAGCACCAGATTCGCGCCTCTTTTACTGAGTATTTTTACAAATTGTGAAAGAGCCACAGTCCCGCCTCGCTACAATTTCGCGAAAGAAAACTGGCAAAAATTTGATTCGGTCCAAGAAACTCACATGAATTTCGAACCTACACTCACAAACACCACTCACATTTATGGAACCATAAACAATTCTAGCCATAGTATAACTATAGGTAGACTACGATTAGCAAATACGACCCGCCTCTCAGCCCCGAAATCGAAGACCTCATCCACACCCGCAATAAACTCTGTCAAACACAAGAAAAAACTAAAAGTTGTATTCTTAAAAACATAATAAATCGCCTCCGAAAAACGAAAGCAACCAAAGTGCAAGAGCACAGATGTAAAAACTAGAATAAGGAAGTAGGTGAACTTCAAATTAAAGATAATACTTTGTATCGTATGACTAAAGCCTTTACGAAGCCGCGCATCAATATCCCGCCTCTCAAAAAGCCTGATCAAACCTTTGGGCTTTCTCCTTCTGACAAAGCGAATCTTCTTGCTGCAAATTATGAAATTAACTTCGCCTCTCATGACGAACCATCTGACCCGCAACACACAGCTGGATGTGAAAGAATAGTCTACAAGTATCTTAAAATCCCAAGTAGCGATAATTTCAAGATGATAAATCACAAAGAACTAATAAAACAAATTAAAACCACTTAAACCCACAACGCACCTGGCCCTGATTCAATCTTAAACCTAGTTCTAAAAAAACTTCCTATCTCGTGCCTCATTCTCCTTGCAACAATATTTAATTCCTGTATTCAGCTAAGATATTTTCCAGGCTCATGGAAAGTAGCTCATATTTTACATTTTTAGAAGAAAGGCAAAGATACATTCCGTTCGACCAGCTACAGACCAATCAGCCTTCTCAATACAATGGGTAAAATTTTTGAAAAAATAATACTCCCTCGCATAAACTATCACCTTCAGGAAAACAGCATCCTCAAACCACAACAATACGGTTTAAGAAAAGGTCACTCAACGCAACGCATGATGCTCAAGCGCACTGGAGTCATTACCTCAAATTTCAATCGTAGAAAACATACTGGTGCTGTTTTCCTTGACGCTGAAAAAGCTTTCGACAGTGTCTGGCATGAAGGACTGCTTAAAAAACTCATAGATTATAGGTTTTCAAGAGGACTTATACACTTTATACATGCCTATCTCACCAACAGAAAATTTTCAGTAAAAATAGACCAGACATTTTTGGAAGAAAAATGAATTCGAGCGGGTGTTCCCCAAGGTAGCATTTAGCAATTTGGGACCGGTATTCTGTATTACCTATGTAAATGACATCCCCGAGGTTCCCGAAGTTTCCATCGGATTATATCCGGATGACACTGCGCTATTCAATTCCTCTTGGTCAGTGCCTAAAATCTTGAAATTACTCAACAAAGCCCTTGAAATCATTGAGGCATAGGCCGAATTCTGGAGAATAGCATTAGAATCAGAATTTATTTATTAGGTTCCTAGGGTTAAATAGCCCGCTAAGGAACAAATAATACACGTACTTAATCCACAAAAATATACCAACTCTGGTCGTACATAGAAAACGACTTAGGTTGAATGAAAATCGAGAAAAAAAATATATTAAAAAAATCGAATAACAGATTGATGAAGTTTCTACGCATATATGAGCATGTGGAGAAATAACGGACATTATAGGTGAATTCAAGGACTAATTATTGAATAACTGAAAAAAACTTAGGAAAATTTCAGAACATTGAATTATTAAAATAATACAGTGGCCGAAAAACATATTTAAGTAATAGAATACGATCAATTAACCGGTACGAAATTTCATGAGTAGAATTATCCATACGTACCTTGTTCCAAAGACGCGCTACCCTTACCATAAAGGATCTCTGCAGCTTACAAGATTTTTGACGTGGAACTATAAGGCCAAGGGTATCAGATTGACATACTTCAAACATGCCAGAACCTCTAGGCCACCTCTGACAATCGTCACCTAACACTCCGGACATGCTCCCATATATACGTAGAAAAAACATCGTAGTTTTTATGTTTTAGAACAAAAACACCTCAAATTTCAAACAAATCGGACAACTACTTCAAATTAAATAATTACTTTGGAATCACATCTGTTACTCAACCGAGATGTTTATTTGGATCAAAAACAAAACCAAAAAACTCTTTCAGAAAATTAAAGCGGAGTGAAACGACGCATCATCTATAGAAGGAGCAGTATAGTTTAAACAATTATTATTTCGCTTGACAAGATTTTTTTTGTAGTTCATACTCCTTGGCTTCTCTTGACATCTCCTGAAATCAACTTTATATGACTTCAATGTTTCCTTCTTTATTTGCTGCAATTCATGAAACCGACTTTTACCCTAGGAAACCGCCAAGCGTGCGACTATCCCCATAACGGCGTTGAGAAAATTTTTCCCAAAAACAATATTGCAGAATATGGCTAGATTACCCCAACTGACGATACCTGATCATTAGGCTGGCGCTGAGAAGTGCTTTTCACAATTTCTTTTTCGAAGCTCAACTGTGACGCCTATTTCGCAAATATAATTCGAGTATTACGCGGATACTGCAGCGCCATGCTATATAATTGGTGGATATGGTAGTTAATATAATATATAAGGCAATAAATAGGTCAAAACCAGAGAGGAATGGTTCAAATCCTTTAATCATCTTCGAATTCAGCAATGATTTACAATTTTAGTTTCAAAAGTAAAATTATAATGACTATATGCTGCCCACCATGCTACGCTTGAAAAACCAGTTTACGTACGATCACTAATGTTGAGCAGCATTGGGGGGTGGGGGGGGGTAGTACTAGGATGGGTGACCGTTCGGAAATACCACGTGCTGACGGCATGTTGTCCTCCCGTGTATCCAAATCAACCAGTTATGACTCTTTACGAGGTACACTTACCCCACGAGGGATTATGGCTTGATGGTACACTCTTCTTTGTTGTATAACCATGAATAATCTTTTGGAATAGTTGATTATACGTCAAATAAGCGACTTACCACGAAAACTTCCTACAAGGTCTGTTTTTCTAGAACAATTACGCAATTATCTGGAAAGCTTTCGTTTTTTGGAAGGCTCTAGAGGTGTTGAAGGCTCTTCACGTTCACGTCGCTGTGGTGTGATTTGTGGTGGCGAAGCTAGTAGTGGCGAAGCTTCTAGTGGTGGAGCTTGAGCTTTTTGTGGCTGCATGGCTAAACTCAAATCTGTTTGAAACAACTTATTCTTATGTATTTCTTCATTTTAATCATGCAGTTATTTTTCATCCATCTATTTCCATGGATAATCAAAATTTCTGAAAGATTTCCAGACATAAGTTGTGACTGGTCACAGAAATTACTTTGGTCACATACCATCCTTATTTCCGACCTCACATGGGGGACGAAAAGGCAGGCAAATGACTAATCAAGTCACATTGGTTTTTCCCCAACGTTTGATAGGGTGAAGAAGGCACCTCTGTTGCAGGATTCTCCAGGACATACGAAATGTTTCTGGTTATCCATCTTCTACTTCAAATACCTCGAAAACTGTTACTCTCAGGATCGAAAATTATACAAGACCTAATGTAAATTTTCATAAAGTCCACTATTTTCGTATGCAAATTTGTCCGAAACTGATGTTATTTATGTAAATAAATAGGAGAAAACATAATTTTAAACTTTTGTATGGTCTCTTCCATGCAAATTAAATTTTTTACTATCAGATTCGTTGAAAGCACGTCAAAGAACCATGAAATAGGTAGTTTTGGAAAGAATGGATTGTAGGGAAGGGTGTGAAGTATAATTTCTTACGTTAAGAACGATGAAAATCATATTGCTGAGGGTTGCAGAGGAACCAATTCATGATAACAGGATCAAGAATCGTGTAAATGATCCCTTGCGTATCTATCAATCATTGGCCGAGAAACTACTGAATTTTAAAATCTTTCCTAAACCCCAACAGTGTTGTTAAAAAAAATGATGTACGTATGGATTTTTTCGAAGGTTTTTTCTAATCGGCTGCGCAACCTTGTCAGCGATTCAGCTTGCGATTTTTCCCTAATAGTAGGTGCCCTAAAAACCACCTAAAACAAAGTATCAAATTTTTTAAATCAAAGCTGTGAGTGAAATTTTTTTCCGAGATTCTATTTTTTTGTCAATGTCATGGTTATTCTTCTGTACATAAATAAACCAATGTACGATTGGATTTGAATTTAATCGACTGAATTTAACTGATTTAGAGAAAGTTAGAGTCCGCCTGGGGTGCGCGGTCGTCGAATCTCTCAAAACGTGTGCTAGGGGACAATCTAGTACGATTAGACTTTCGAAATTCATGCGATCTACAGACTAAAACGAAAACGATGACAACAGGAAAAACGATAAACAGACACCAACGTAAAACCTTTTTTTTCAGGATTCACAGGGCCTCGAAACGTTTAGATGTTATTGTATCCGCAGAACTCGATTTTCACATTGATGAGAATGTAATAGTATATTGCGTATTAAGTGGGAGGCAACGGTCTTTTCGGAGTGCAATGTTTTTAGGAAGAAATGAAGGTAAGGGCACCAAAGGTGCCTAAACCGGAAACGAGTCCGAAAACAGTGCACGAATCAGTGGCGGACTGGATACCTGAGGGCGCCCGCGGGTAGTCACTGGGTAGGGGCGCCTTCCTGAAGAGCGAAAAAAAAAGGTATTACCTTTCCTGTTACTGTTATAATGATTTCTTGATTTTTCCTGATGAAAATATTTTCCACAACG
>WSXT02191760.1:429-19696 GCA_011762715.2 Neuroterus valhalla
TTTTATGTTTCGGGCGAAGATTCGGGGTTTGTTCTACATTCGCGATGGGGATGAAACTTGTTTTGCCATCTTTTGGCATAAAATGAAGTAACTTTCAATCAAGAAAATTCAAACTTGTGAGTTAGTGTGTTTTTATGATTTTTTCATGTTTCGGGGGATGATTTGGGGTGTGTTCTACATTCGCGATGTGGATGAAACTTTTTAGGCCATCTTTTGGCATAAAACAAAGTAACTTTCATTAACACAATTTCAGACTTTGGACTTATTGCATTTTTATGATTTTTTTTTTCGGGGGATGATTTGGGGTTTGTTCTACATTCGCGATGGGGATGAAACTTTTTTTGTCATCGTTTGGCATGAAACGAAGTAACTTTCAATCAAGAAAATTTAGACTTGTGAGTTAGTGTATTTTTATGATTTTTTCATGTTTCGGGGAATGATTTGGGATTTGTTCTACATTCGCGATGTGGATGAAACTTTTTCAGCCATCTTTTGGCATGAAACAATGTAACTTTTAATAAAAAAATTCCAGACTTTTGAATTATTGCATTTTTATGATTTTTTTATGTTTCGGGGGATGATTTGGGGTGTGTTCCGCATTCGCTAGAGGGATGAAACTTTGTTGGATGGTTTGTAGGGTGATATAAGTCTGATTTCTGGCTTAGAGATTCGCATTTTTGCATGTTCAGGATATAAACTTTTTTCGTTGATCAAAAACGTTTCGAACTTCAGTTTCAGATTTCTTGAGCTGTCACTCTCTTCATGGCCAACAAGAATATTTCCTACGCTTTTGGCTTCAAACTTACACCCAAATTTATTTTCAGGCATCTGGAAGAGGTTAATGTTGACCCTAGCCGAGCTGGACCGGACAATGGTCAGAAAAAATAATTGTTTGTAGCCAATTATGTTATTGTCTTACAACCGTAATTCTTTTTTCATTTTGATGTTTTAATTTTGTGAATTATTTCGAGCTCTATCAGAGTATTCTATCACAATTTGTAGCTGAGATCGCAACTTCCTCTACAATTAACTCTGTAAGCTTAATTAATCAATATTTGAAAATTTTGATGATATTTACAGTCAGACAAAATGTCAAGGTAGCCGTCTGATCTTTTTTCATTCCCTTTCATCAATTTTTCAACAAACCAGAACAAGTAAAAATTGACTTTCTGAAATTTACGTTTTCGACCGTGTTTTTGTACCTTCACGTTATCCTTACTCCATACGTAATCAATATGTGAAGAACTTGAATGGGGAATTTGGGCCTAATAACGTGACCTTTTACAATGAAGTTTGTTTTGTTCTTCAGCGATTTCTCGTCACCGAGTTATTCAAATTTTTGTAGAGAGGTCAGGACTTTTGAAACCTATAGTAAGTGCCGAGCTCAATTCGAATTAAAGATTTTGTCTTTCTTAGTCATATTCGACGGATTTTTTCTCATAATAACGGTATGAGAATAATAAGGAGGTTATTGTACGTCAAATACATGCCACCCTACGCTCGAATTAATTTCTTGTTTCAAAAGAATGTAAATTCCACATAGGGTGACCAGACGTCAGTTTTAATACGGACATGTCCGGTTTTTTTGCTCTGTTTGTTAGTCCAAATACATGGAGGAGTGGTGGTGGGGGAAGGATGTCCGTTTTTTCACTTCAGCCATCTGTTCACCCTGATTTCACAGTGTGAATTCCATTTATGTGTGAGTTTGTGTGCTTGTAAACATGGCTTTTTGCACATTTATTTCCGAAAATATAACTGGTACATCCACATTCTATCACTGCAGAGTGGTTCAAAATCCCAAAATCCCGGTCAGAAACCCTAAACATGTAATAATCGTGTTGAAAGTTACATATCTGGAAGTTTTTCGGGTCGCTGAATTCAAGAATGATATTCGTTTTTCAAAATTCAAAATGGCGGACACAAAATGGCGTCGAACGTGCATAAAAAAATGGAGTATGGAATGAAAATCAACTTTTATTTACGTTTTCGGGGTCGCTAGATACGAATATATTTTTGTTCTAAATTCAAAATGGCGGACACAAAATGGCGGTCGACTTGCATACAAAAATAGAGTATGGAATAAAAATCAACTTTTATTCTCGTGTTCGGGATCGCTGAATTCGGAAATGATATTTGTTTTTCTAAATTCGAAATGACGGACACAAAATGGCGGCCAACGTGCATGAAAAAAATAGAGTATGGAATGAATAATTTTTTCGAATAGTAGGAAAATTGATGTAAAAAGGTCCTCCTCAATTTCATTTGGCACATCCAGACTTTTATTTGTAATGCTCACAATGTTGAAACTTTTCTCTAAAGTATTGTTATCCTCTTCATGCTATTCATGGTGTTCGGTCAATATGATGGTATAAACACAATAACTAGCCAATGTGTATTCATGTAAGAATATGGAGAGATGCTGAAATCCAAGTTTTTTTAGGCCCGGGAAAAATAATAATTAATTTTTCCTTCAAATTAATAATTATTATTACCGGTCGTAAAAAACTTGGATTTCAATATCTCTCCATATGCTTACACAAGTATGAAATGAAAATCAACTTTTGTTTACGTTTTTGGGGCCGCTGAATTCGAAAATGATATTTTTTTTTCAAAATCCAGAATAGTGGACACAAAATGATGGCCAAATCGCATAAAGAAAGAGTATGGAATGAAAATCAACTTTTATTCACGTTTTCGGGGTAATTTATGGTAATTTCACAAGCAAATATGGTAACTCACCATGGATAACCTCGAATTATATTCAAAAAATTTCCAAAAATTTCCAGAAATTTCCAGAAATTTATAAAAGATTTTGATAATTTATACTATTTTTACAGGTAATTCATGGTAGCTCACCATAAATTACGTCAAATATTCGAAAAATTTCCATGAATTTTCAGAAATTTCGTGCAATTTTTTTATGATTTACAGGTAACTCATGGTAACTTATGATAAATAACCTGAAATTAAATTTTAAAATTCCAGGAAACTGATGAAAATTTTTGGTAATTTTTACTGGTTTTAAAGTTGATTTATAGTAACTCGAGGTAGATAAACTAAAATTCAATTAAAAAATTTCCATATATTTCCGGGAATTTTCGATAATTCACGGTGATTCGATTAATTTTCATAAAATAATTGCGTATCCAATTTCCCGTTTTGGAAGAAGTTCATTACATTCAAAACATTAATTTCTATTCGAATTACAAGTAAATAAATATTTTCATAATAATTTCCGTTAATGATCATAAGTTGATTACGCTAAGATTAATATATTGATCGGAGTGTTGTTTGAAAAATAAGTTTCTTTGTCTCTATATATATGTATAAAGAAAGTCGAAGTGATCTCCATGTACATGTAAGAACGATTTGGTTAAAACATTCGACGACAGAGATTAGTATTCTCAGAAATTTCGTCGTGCAAAAGAAGCTTGAAAGCTCCCTCCTAATTCCCCGTATCGCCCATGCGATGAGCCTCTCGCTATGCGCCGCGCCAGGCACATGAAAAGGTCCGCTGCTCGCCTCAGAGAAATCGTTCCCAAAAGAAAACGGGCGAGCTAGGGCAAGAAATGTCAACGCCACTTTATCAGGGACACCTTCCCGCGTGCAACACAGTAAGAATCGAAGCGGCCTAAAGCGGCCTGGATAACTAATCCCTTATTGCTGCAGCTTTGTGGGAATAAAAACGACACAAGTAGATCCTGAGAGTAAACATTCAGCATATATATTGTTAGCAAAAGGGCAACAAGTTTTTGTTTCTCTCCTACTCTCAAACGGATCGAGTCACATTTTTGCTCTAACCTTCATGGCGTTTCATTTTTACGTTGTGGTTTTCTGGGTCAGTTTTTTGTCTAGAATCGTCGATACTCCTTCGCAGCCAAGGAATACAATAATATTTCCAAACCTTGCGTGAGTCAGTATCATAACTACATAAATCTTTTAAGTAAAACGTTACGTCTTACAAGAAAATAATAAAAATGTTATTTTTTCAATGAGAACTTAAAAGATTGTTAATTTTTACAAATTCAAATAACAGCTTTGTTGAAAGTTGCAGATTGGAAAATATTTATATTTATTTCTATTTTTATTTTATTTTTTATTTATATTTATTTTTATTTATTTATATATATATATATATCTTTTTTATTTTTATTTTTTTTGTTTGTTTCATTCAAACATAATTTGTGTTGATATGGGGTCGAACGAATTTTCATTTCTCCTAAATAAAATTTTTTTGAATGAATACTCAAATCAAGATTTATTTGACCCCGTATCATGGGGATAAATTGGAAGCTTCAAGAAAAAATGTGAAGAATAAAATCTCGAAATTAACCATTTTTCAATCTGTAACTTTTAAAAATGTAGTTTTTGGATTTTGCACGAAATATCAATGTTCTGAGTTCTCCTAAAGAAAACATTTATATACCTTCTTGAGGAATAACGTTTTACGAAAAAATTTGGTGTAATAATGATACTGACTCCATTATGTTTCATGAAGGATTAAGAAATGCTGGCCAAAAATATCCGGATTTCGGCTTTGCAAGTGGCGATAAAAATAATGATTAGATACAACATTGTGGAGCATGAACAAAAGTATTATTGACTATAATATAAGTATTCTTATTGTACTTATTCCTTTTTTGTCCTTGATGTATGTGAAAATATCTCTTAAATACAAAATATCGTGTTAAATAACAAAATCCTGATAGAAATTTGGAGGGATGAAAAGAGATTCCAAATTCCTCATCATCATCTCATTTTTTGGAAAAATGGACCTAAGTTGTTTTTCTGGGCAGCCACAAAACTCTATAAATTAATAAGATCGAATAATTTTAGTACCTATATTTTGCATATAACCTGTATCGACAAGTGAAGTATTTGCATCAAATATCTGCAGATGTAATTAAATATTTAAAAATTTGATTCAATGTCTGCCATTTGGTAAACGCCATTTTGTTTTCAGAGCAAATCTGAAGACATAATCATAATTACTGACTTCAAAAACCTTAGTTTGCTGAGATTTATGAAAATCTAAATTTTCGCTAAAATGCCACTATTTTGTTAGCACCATTTCTTTATTAGAAAAATATAATGTCAAAATCTTCATTAGCGTTCCAAAAAAACACATAATAAGTTTTATGCAAATTTACTTCAAAATATCTACCCGTTACAATAATAATGATTCCTTAATCAATTTTTCAATACAATCTTCCCAAATAAAATTCTAGAGAATCCTCCAAAGATTTGAATGAGGCCTTGACCATTAGGATTGGATAAAATTTGTAAATTATTTTTTTTCTGAAGGACACTTAGAAGCCTCCATCCTAATACGCAGCATTTACGATAGATATTTTTTGGTCAATTTTATAAATCATTGTAAAGATTATCAAATTTTGAGATTGACTGTAACTAGTGTACATCCTTGAGAAACACATTTTCACTGTAATACTCGCGCTCAATATTTGTTTTTTCTGTGGAATCGACTTTTTAGTTTATATAAAAATAAAAATAATTCAAATAAATAATCATGAGGACCTGAATTCATCAATGGATAGTTAAGAAAAATCTCTATTAGATTACTAGGATTCAAATAAATGTTTGAAATCCATATGACATTGCCATACTATCAAAAGATTCTTATACTTATCTCTTATGGATTGGCTAGCAATTTTCAATTGCTTGAAAAGCATTGGCACGAATAACACAAAAAGATGTTTCATTGAAAAAATAATTCGTGTGAAATCAGTTCGATTTTCTGAGATGAATTAATTCTCCTATATTCAATATTTCTTCTTGTCTTACATTGTTTGACTGGCAGGAACAATTCTCTTATTCCGAGTGTGTTATCGTGATTAAAACGACAAATGTTTGTCTTATTGAAAAATAGTCAATGATAAATTTATAGATATTCCCAAAATGAATAATTTTGGTCCATTATATTTTTTTGCACCTTGCATAGTTTGAGTGGAAACATGCATTTTTGATTTTCCAAAAAGCGATTTCTATGGGTAAAACCATAACCATTGGTCAAAATGTCTGGGCACGGACTCGTTCTTTCTTTTGCAGCATTAAAAAATTGTGCTAAACCATAATCCAATAAGATCATTCTTTCGAAAGTTATCGAGTATACAGATCACGGACTACAAACAGACAGATATCTTCGTAAAAATAGTTTTTTCTGACTTAGGGGGTCTGAAAACGTGGAGATTTCATCAAATCCATGAAATTCAGCGACCCCGAAACCCTATGCGATCATTTGATATAAATCAGGAGTGTCCAACGCAAGGTTGGCGCGCTTCTCCTTTCTTCCCCTTCTCCGTGCGCTTAATCGAGAATTCTCTCCTCGTTCCACCACGGGCTTCGCCTCATTACGCCTTACCACGCCTACTTGCGTGCACTGTTCACACAGCCCGGCTGCCGAGGACCCCAATCCACATCGCGATCACTGCATGAACGCATCCAAAGTGGTAAGAGAGGGGATTGACGAGTGACAGTTATTTACACTGTTTCTCACGCGTTGAACACTTCTGATATTAATGATCAAATACATGGTGAATGTTATTTACTATATTAATGGTGTAACCGAAAAGTGAAAATGCAACGCAACAAACGTTAGAGCAATAATGCAACACATTTCACTTGAGAGTTAAAATGAAACAACTATCCGTTTCTTTTATCGTCTTGACTTCTTCAAGTACACATTTTTTTATCATCGAAATTTGTTCCTCTTTTGCTCTTTAAAACCTATGTTGAAACCAGTCGAAGTGATGGATTTTCTAGTCCAAGCATATTTAAATATTCCGATCAGTCAAATATAAACTCATGTTTTGCATGTAAATGGATGGTACATTGAGAAAGATAAAGTCAGCACTGAATACATTGAATAAGTTTCATTCGTGAAAATCTAATTATTAAAACCCAATTTAGTTGAATTAGACAAATGTATGCCGAATGTAATTTGCTAAATCATTCCAATTTCGAGCAACGTACTGATAATCGAATACAGGGTTAAACTCTTACACCCCAGGGGAATGATGGGACAGTCAGGGAATATTTTGTTAAATCCATCCAAATAATTTTTCAAATTAAACTACGGAATATTCGAGTACAGGAAATGACAGACCCTAAAATGCAATAAATTTAGAACTGCCAATTCGACAAAAAAATTATTTTTATTCAGTTTTTGAGACACTGAGTTTGATAGGATCAAATTTGAAAAAAGTGAGAAAACATCTATTCGGGTATATTTTCTCCTAGTTAAAAGAACTGAAACTTCAGTCTTTTGAAACTGAAAATTCCCAAGTTCAAAGTTCACAATCATTAAATAATCATTTCAATATACGATTGCCTTTCCATGAGAGGAAGTTATAGATATTTTCGAACTAATAAAACCTGACTCTCACACAATACATATGCAAAGAGTTTTATTTATATAAGTACTTCTGACTCAATTTTTGAAAAACAATGACAACAACACCATCGACATTCTGAAACTTACAAGAATTTTTTAATCATGATAAGCTTATAAAATTTCCCATTTCAACAAAATATTCCGTAATGATAGATTCTATGTCTTCACAAATCTTTGTTTTTGCTAGTTCAAGAATGATTTTGTTCGAAAACTAGCGGTTTCTGCAGTAATCAGCTCTGATTTATGAGAGGAAACGACCCTAATATGTGAATGAAAATTGTGACGTTCTATTCCACAAAATTAATCTGTTTAGACAAAATACAACATAGTAGTACAAAATCACCTAATATAAGTCACCTAATTGAGTTTGACTGCTATTATATTGTCAAGATGGATAAGTACATCTGATTCCAGATCTAGTGTAATCAAACTATTAGGCGCTGGGACGTACCAGGAGCATTTGTTGAGCCGCAAGACATTCTTTCGGAATGATATTTCCTAAATATTTGAAGGATAATGAATGAATACACAGCATTCTGAAAGATTACATATATTGTTGAATTGAATTTTGCCTTTTTTTCATTGATATATTCATTTAAGTGGGAAAAAAATTTTTTGAATACAATGTTCATGAATTCTGTTTGAAGGAACATTTCGTAACTTTATTAAAAAATAATGATTTCTTCTGAAAGTAGTCAGTTGTACAGGCTAAATGCATCAAGGTGGACAGGGAATACTTCATCTCACAACAGAAATCAATTGTCAGCGGAAGAGTGTAGTTAAAGATTTTACATTGTAGTAGATGTGATGATCTACCTCACTTATTGTCATCTAAAAAGTTTCGAGAGTCAACAACTTTACTCTCCTTATCAGGAATAAATTTGCAAATGGTTATGAATTGCAGAGGATAACACAACTCCTCTACCCCATTTCCGAATTCTCGAATTCAAAAAAAAAAAAAAGAAAAAACTGTAAAAAACTGAAAAATTTCATTTTTATTTCATCTATCCATTTATTTTTCCTGAATCATTCAAATAAAATAGGTAAATGTTAGAATAAAAAAAAGTTGAAAAAATTTTCTTTTTAAATTGTAAATAAGATATTGTATCAATTCCTCAGACATATTACCATCATTATGGATCAACAACATCGATCGTAACCAGTTCTAATTTACTATTCTGTTACTCATTTGCAAACCGGAAATAAACTGCAGCAACCTAGTAAACTTGTCAAATCTTTAAAAAGATTTTCACGTAATTTTGACTAGATAAACAAATTTTCTACTTCAGAAGTCCTGGTTTTAGATTCTTTTTCCAATAAAGAAATTTCTTATTCAGTCTGAATAACGTGAGAACATGTTCAAATATTTCACTCGTTCATTTGGTTAGTGCAGTTTATTTCTGGTTAGTGGGAGCTCAACAGCATAGCTGCTAAGCTGAACCTTCTAGAAGAACTGATAAAAAATTACTGAAATTAGAATTTCAAATCAAAATTATATTACTTTGATTATATGTACAGCAGAAAAGCGGATTGTTTGTTTAAGAGAAGTATCGCTGATCCCTGCAAATTCAATTTTTTTAATGCGAAAATCTCTCATCATAAAATTGAAACACTGAAGAGAGCAAAATTGTTGTAAGAATTTTGTGCGAAAATTAGTTTCCAATTGCTAAAACGTGTTATGAATTCCTATTTAATGCCAAAATATTCGTTATCAATTTAGAATTTTCAGCATGTTAAATCACGATTGATTCGGACGAATAATTTTTGGAAAAATCAGAAAAAATCTGCCTCAGCTGAGACGCTTGGAGGGTTATACTAATTACGCACTGAGCCCTTGGCAGATTTTTCTGAATTTTTATGGCGACTTTCACAGGGGAATGCTGAACGTTTGGCACTACTGTGACAAGATTATTTCGATACACGATTCTTATCAACGTCAGATAATCATTCGAAAATTGCATTGTTCAAAATAATGATTCATTGGAACAAATGATTTACCGAAGAACAAAAAAAATCCGTCTCAGACGCACATCAAAAACTATAAATTTCGAACAAAAATAATGGATTCTCTTGGAATGTTGAAAAAATTCTAGCACTTTTCTATGACATACTCTTCAGTGTCATTAGCAACACTGAAAAGGATCAATAATATTTATTATATTTTCTGTTTTGTTCCAGGTGAGTGTCCATTCCATGAATCCTTACGGAAGAAGTGTAAAATGGTATGGTAAGCCCCAAAACCGAAAATGTTCTTAAGAATTTTATAATGGAACTGGAAATATGAAGAATATTCCTTAATTGTATACAGATATATTATTATCAAATGTGTTGAATTATGTCCATGACTGGTCTAATTTTCTCGGTGACCGGATTCAAACCAGAAACGCCCTCCTCATGAGTAAAGCTTGAAATCAATTACACCACCAAAGTTTCAGAAGGTATTTTTATATTCTTTAGAATAACTTTCAATACCCTATTATCATCCACATTGCACTCTTGTGACCATATCATTCCAATAGTTGATTTTACTTAACGCAGGATAGAACTTATGAATATTGGGAGATAAAATGAGGTACTTTAGGCTTCGATCGTGTACACAACTACAAATTATGTCGACGTGTCGCGAACGTTGCAGCTCACATCTACAGGGCTGTGATAAAACTGAGGTTTCAGTTGGAGTTGTTATTATGGATGCTCTCAACGTTGCCTGTGATTGGTCAGAGAGGTCACTGTGAGGACTGATGGAACGTGCTCGGTCAATAAATCCTTCTTAAGAAACCCGGGGAGGGTGGAAGCCAAATCGAATTGGTATTAAATCCATTGTCCCTGTCCATGGTACTAGGGTGTTTCAAGATTTTAATTGCTTCTATATGCCTTCTTGGTAAAATATTGTTTGTTTTTGCGATGACGGTTGCTTTGTGAAACAAGATGCTGTGTCCTGTCTAGATGTGATGCTCAGCTAGTGCTGATTGCGTGAAATGTTTCAGTCTGACTTACCTCTCATGTTCCTTTATACGTTCGCTCATCGCTATCCCGCTTCATTCACTATAGACTTTGCCACAAGAGCAAGGGATTTTATGTACTCCTGGATCACTTAATGGTGCCTTCTTGTCTTTCAGGGTTGTTTAGAAGTTGTCCTATTCTCGCGGGTGGTTCAAATTGGGTAAGAATGTCGTTGTTAAGAATTCTTCTGATTTGGTATGTGATACCTTGGATGTAGGGTAGGGAAGTGGTTGTTTTTCTCGCTCTTTCTTCAGTTGGTTGTGTTGACTTGTTTTTTCTACTGAATTTTCTGATTGATATATTTCTTCCGTAGGTTATCTGTATCTGTTAAGGAGACAGCTCTGTGAACAAGGAAGTTGCAGACTGACTGCTTTTGGGATGCGTAATGGTGTGAACTTCATGTCCTAATGTGTTGCCAGATCTTTCGTAAACTAGAACTCCCAAGGAAGGCACTTATCCGCTTTGTTCAATTATTATTGTGAACTGGATATTGAGATGTAATTGGTTGATGAATTCGGAAAACTTGTGTAGTTCATGCAATCCATATGTCAAGATCACAAAAGTATCGTCAACGTAACGGCACCAGAACTCTGGTGTTAGCAAGGATTGGCTGAAGGTTCAAGTTCCCAGATATTCAATGAAGATGTAAGCTATAACAGGTGGAATTGACGATGCTGCTCCTGCTCCTGAAGTTTTCTATGTAGAATTGCTTATTAAAAGAGAAGTAAGTATTGTTGTAACAGTCTTCTATCAAAGATATGATATCATAAGGGAAAGTTTGCGAAGAATGTGTCGATATCGATTGTATCAGTTGTTATATCTTCTCTGACCTGTTATATCTTCTTGATAAAGTCAGAAGAATTATGAACGAGAGTGATGGAATGCCCTGTAAAAGGATTCAGCTCTATGGTGAAGAAGCGTGCTAGGTTGTAAGTTGGTGAGTTCATTGCGCTCACAGTCGGTCTAAGTGGAACGTTGTTTTTGTGGATTTTTGGGAGTCTGTAAACTCTTGGAAAAATAGGATTAGTGGGTCTCAATTTGATTATTATTTCTATGATAAGTTTAGAGTCTTTTAGAAGGGTTCACATTTTGTTGACAATTGTTTCAGTGAGGTCTTTTATCACTTTCTTATGTATCGTCAGTTAGAAGCTCCTTGATTTTACTGTCGTAATCTTTCTTATTCATTATGAGAGTAGTATTGCCTTTATCTAAAGATAATGCTATAATGCAGGGGTGTCCAAAGCAAGGTTGTCGCGCTTCTTCTTTCTTCTCCTTCTCCGAGTGCTTCCTCCAATCCAAGGTGGTAAGAGAAGGGATTGACGAGTAACAGTTATTTACACCATTGCTTACGCTTTGAACACCTCTGCTATAATGTCATCATCCCGTCGAATATCATCCGAACTACAGAAAAATTATGTTCTTTAGACATACAGGGCTGAAATCATTTCATCGCCTAAAGGATCGTTATAAATGTTGTTTACTGTGTTCGTTAGTGGTGCGCGCTTCACTGGAAGCAATTTGTGAAATGATATGCAGTGCAATACGGACCAAATGCCAAATCTAAGGGTGTTCCATAAGAGAAGGTGGAGTTCTAATAGTCTTCCAGAGGAAGTGTAAAGTAAATTTAGTGTATTGAATTCATTTCTTTAGGAGAAGCAAACTTGTTCTATGTGAAATAGATTTGGATTTCGAAATTCTTAGATAGTTGTTTACTTGTAAAAATGTTGGGACGATGTTGTTGTTCCTGCATCGTTTCAAGGAGGCTTAAGATGTTAGTAGCTTACATCATTGCGAAAGCATCAAATCTATCAATTATTGGGAGATATCATTTTCATATTTACGCTTGAAAGTTATCGGAATAGAATTCCGAACTTTTGAAATAATAATTAAACCAAACAAATAATTTCCTCCCGTTAAAGTTTCTATGAAGAGCTAAATAAAACCTGCTCACTCCTCAACGACGTAATTGGCAGATTTTTTTTTCGATATCGGAAAAATAATTTCCGCAAAGTTTTCGGAATTTCGAACAGTTTCATGCCATGAGTGATAATTGCATAAAAGATGTAAGTAACTTCAACAAAGATAAGTTGAATCAGAAGACTCATTGATTTTCAATTAGAAGTTGGAACTTTAGAAAAAGATTGCAAGTCAGAGACTTAGAGGCTGCATCGCGAAGAATGAGAAATATTTAAAAGTCAATAACGATTAAAGATCTGATTCCACTTAAAAACATTATGTAAAATCTCATGGAAACTTAATGGAAACCTTCAGTGAAACGTACATCAGAAAACAACGAAACTATCGAGTACAGGAACCTTCCAGGATGCACGCGATGAACAATCAATGTCGAAAGTTGCCAATTTGTATGATGATTCATAAAATCAAAAATAACAGATCAGGAACAGGACATGAGATAACAGAAAACTGCAATATTGCAATAAGAAATTCCCAATGTTTTCCTTCAAAATTAGATTCTTTTTGGTTTGGAATTTTAATTTAATTCGAATTCGAATATTTTGTTGAAGACTGAACAATTCTGTTAAAAACTTTTTCGTCGACATTTCAACTGCTACGTTGGAAATTCGCCTCTTAGCTCCAAGAATTTATACAATTTGATACGATTCGCAACCTTTTTGGTTAGCTATGGTAATAAATATTAAATCTTTCGTTCTTTCGGTATGTAAACTACTTCTTTAACAATTTTTTCTAATCCGAAAACTATTTGATTTCCTTTGAGAATTAGACTATTTTTGGCTGAAATTCTCTTTTTCCATGAGAAATCATCTTTCTTGGTTAGAATTTGTTGACTATTAATTGTTCTTGTCTAAAAAAGTAATTTGCCTGGACAGAATGCAACCGTCAGGATGGAAATTTTTTGATCTTAGTACAGGATTCAAACATTATGTGGAAAATACGCCTTTTCCGAATTTAACTATTTATAATAAAAAATCTTTTTTGGTAATGCAATCCAGTTTTTGTTTGGAATTTAAACTACCAGATAATAATTCAATTTCTTCGTCAAGGATTCATCAATTTAGTGCGAAGTGTATTTCAATCGTTGAAAATTGAACTATTTTGTTGAAACTACGTTTTTTTCTTTAAAAATTTATCTCCTTGAGTAGAGATGAGTGGATCTTTTGTAGAAAATGATTTTTATGGAAATTTTAAAATTGAACCATTTGTCCGACTTCCTTATAAGGTTAATCTTCTTGGTTGAAAATCCATCTCTCATGGTTGAAAATTCAGTTTGTTTTATTCAAAAATTCGATAATTTTCCCCTAAAAGTTATACTTTCTAATAGGAATTAACTGTTCATTGTTACAGATATAACTGTTTTTATTTACAATATTCGGATTGAAGTGAGATTACTTTGTGAAATAAGAATTTTTTGTATTAAGATCGATAGTATGTTTTTGGAATAATTTTCTTCTTCGAAAATTAAACTTTTTTGTTAATTGATTCTCTTCTGTTGAAGATTCAACTGTTTTCTAGTCCCCTGTTCATTTTGGTTGGAAAATCAATATATTTCGGTAGAATAATTGATTAATCACCTTGGTCGACAAAATAACATCTTTCATTCTAAGTTAATCTTTTCAGTTGAAATTTTACCTTTTATGGAGAAATATTTAGTTTTATGGTTCAAAATTCTATTATTCCTTTGGAATGTCATCTCCCTTCGAATGAAATAATCGGTATTCAACTTTGTTGTTGAAAACTAGTTGGAAATATAACCATTTCATTGGAAGTAAACTGTCTTTTTTAAGATCTAACAATTAGGCTGAAAAGTCATTTTTTTTTGGTACAAATTCAACTGTTTTAGTGGGAAGTCATATTTTCGGCCTTGAAATTAACTTTTTTCCTGATAACTTTTTTCTTCATTGTCGAGAGGACTTCTCTTCGTCATACCAATTTTGTTTAATATTTATCCTTCTTCGATGAGAATTACCGGTTTCTAGTTGAAGTTCTAACGAACTCGTCGATATTCATTATAAAGTCGAACAACCTACCTAGGAATTGATTTTTTGTTTGAAGATCCATCACTCAGTTTTTGAAATGATCTTCCTGTTTAGACATTCAACTATTTTCGTTGCAAATTCAACTTTTTGCTGGAAAACCCATTAATTATTATAGGTACACGGAAAGAAATTTTTGACAGCTGCTGCATTCATAGTAGTAGGACAGCACAACCAAGGCATAAAAGCAGCAGCAACACCAATTTTGGGAACGCGTCTGTCGCATAAGGTTAGTTCATCCGTTTCTAAGACGATAGTTGCCCTACACTGTGAACGCAGCGTTCTTTGACAGGGAGAACATTTGTCAAAAATAGAAGAAGTATTGCAGTACTACAGTTTGGCGACACGAAGTTACTTATAAGTGCCGCTGTTGTACCAAATTTCTTTCCGTGTAGCCATGGTACAAAAACCTCGATAATTCGACCTTTTTTTTGCCCCGGCTGTAACCTGATGTTTGATAATTCAAATTTTCCGATAATTCGAGAAAATCGTATGCCGTGCTGTTATGATAACCTTTCTTATTCAAAGCACAGCAGGAAGTTACTAACGATTGCGGCGAACCCATATTTATAACGTAGTCGGTTGCATGTGATTGGTCCGTTGAAAATGGTGGGGGTTGGTGTGTGTGACAAGGGTGGGGCTGCTAATATAAATAAAGATTGGGTGATCGTTTAGTTCATCATTCTCATCACAGATCGTCAGATGATTCGATTACATTGGGGTCCGATGATTGATAGAGTTATTGAGATTATTGAGACATTGATTGGATTGGATAGAAAGTGTCTGCGGTGTACAGTGTAGTGCGAAGGTTTGTGGGTCGCGTACAAGAAAACGAAATTCAAGGAAGACGAAGGTGTTTTGCCCCGACTTACTCAAGGGGTGGGAGGGCCTTCCGTCCTGTCATAACAAAATGCCGAGAAATCAGAAATAAATGTTCAGAGACTGGACTGACAAAAATGTGAGGCTTTCCAAACCCTACTGCAAAAGCAATGATAGTATACCACTCAAATCATCGAATGGATTTGAGGAACTCCAGAAGATGCTGACATTAACAAAGTAACGATGCTGTCAAAAAGAGAAAAATACCACCTATCACCCTGGACCATACAATGGAGAATTATGCTATACTCAAAAACACTATGCAGGAAGTTACAGCCGGAGAAATATGTGTTAAAAAGAACGCAAAATCTACAAAATTTACAATCTGCTTGGAGAGTATGGAGGACCATCGGAGCATCAGGCAACTGCAGGCATCTACTGGTCTAAAATGAAATCTCATTCCACACTTACTCTACAAGGGGAAATAGGAAAAAGGAACTCAATATCCCTGGGGTAGGATACTTCGCTACAGAAAATGTCAATCATAGCCTCGAAGAGCAAGGACTGCAAGTTGTAGATGTTGTGAGCATGAAGCAGAAATCAGAAGAAACAGCATGGCGAAATCAACTCTACCTCATGATCCTCCATAAGGATACGAAACCGCAAGATGCGCTCAAAATTGAAGCAGTCATGTGAAGATCAGATGGGCGAGTCTCAGAAACACGAGAATGTTCACCCAATGTCGCCGATGTCAGAGATTCAGCCATGGTACACAACACTGCTATGCCAAACTACGGTGTGTGAAGTGCCTTAAATAGCACCTTACAGCAGACTGCAGCAACGTTAGAGACAAAGATAAGCCTCCATTCGTGAATTGTAAAGGAAATCACCCAGATGATTTGACGGGATGTGAAATATATAAACTCCATCTGGAGAAGGTACAACTTCGAACCCAACGACGAGGACAGGCGAAGAGAGTAAAACCCAGCTTAAGGGGATACAGAGGAGACCTGCAAAAGGCATTCCCTGCTTTACCAAGGACTACGCGAACGGAAAACACATACCAACGGCCTGCTACCTCTGCCTGGAACTACAACAACAATGCGCATCTTCACCGCAGAACACAAAACACGGAATCCAGAAAGCATGCTGAACCAGGAATTGTGGACATGAAGAACGTTTTCCAAGATATCAACCAAATATGCGATCTAGGTTAGCTCTTCAAAATAGCTCTTAAACTCAAAGAGAAAATGTTAGCATGTCAGACTGACTTCGAAAGACTGCAAGCCCTTCGAGAGCTGGCTGTTAAACTTGAAGGCTAGAGATGAAAAATCAAGCATACTAAAAATTGCTCACTGGTACCTTTTTTCCTCCAACAATACGACGTAGATATAATAACTGTTGGAAAAACATGGTTTACTATGAAATCAGAAGTTCGAATTCCGGGATACATTTGTTACAGGAAAGACAGAGTAGGTAAAAGAGCTGGTGGTGGTGTAGCACTGTATTTTTGAAAGAACATTCCTTGCATTGAAGTACCAATTAAAAAGCTAGAAATAGTATGAGCACATGGAGTTAAACTAGAAAATAATATTCTTGTTTTAGCTCTTTGTGCACCAAAAAATAATATTTGTAAGAAGGATATAAATCATTCTTCTAGTCTTAGCAATAAAATACTCGCAGCAGGAAATTTTTTTCGAACTACATGGAAGCAGATTGGAAAAATTTTAAAGGACAAGTTAATAAAACTCTTACAATAGACTCACTGCTAAATGATCCGCAATCCATTGACAATGTTTTACAAAATTTGACAGTGGAAATCAATACAATAATCATTCCCCCAAAAATATACTAGAATAGTTTAAACACAGAAACGCTCTGAGAAGAATATCTCAAAGGACAAGTAACAAATATCTCAAACCAATAATAAACAAAGCAAATAAAGAGATACACGAATCAATTTTCACCTATGAGAATGAAAATTGGGGCACACAATGAACTAATATAAATACGAAAGACAACTTCCTATGGAAATTGACTAAAACACTAAAAGGGAGGAGGAAAAAGTACATTCCGCCATTACAAGGTCAAAATGGCAGGAGGAAAAATTGACAGGAGAAATCGGTGATGCTAAGTACAATATAGAGGTAGAGAAAACTTTTACTGAAATAACCCTACTAGAATCAGACTTAGATAAAGTTCAACTAGCAACTCCTAAAGAAATCAGAAGAGCCATTGTAAAAACAAAATCTAACAAAGCCCCTGGTTTAGATGGAATTCAAAACATTATCCTCGAACACCTTCCTAAAAAGCCATTGTCCAAATGAGGGCTTCCCAAACTGTCCGTCCCGACGCCCTAGGAAGTGCTGGTCCAAATTACACACATATTGAACGCATGCTTAAAAAAACTGAACTCGTGTAGTTCAATGTTGATAGGTTTATACCTCAACAATTTCGCGAGCATGGAGGAGATTAGGTTTACAACATTATCATCGAGTGAGAAAGTAAAACTCATTCGATACGCGTGCAAGGAGTTGGAAGGAAGACATCGATAGTAAAATGAATGAAATCTGCTCGGAACCAGAATATTCCTTTATGTAGTCTAACAGTGAAAGAAAAAGTTAAATTCTTTCCGACTCGATAAAAGACTTCAAAGTTAGCTCTGCATGGTAGGGAAAGCTTAGGAATAGAAATGGAATCATCTATAGGTCATCAAGTGGCGGAAGTGCTTATGTTTCGGAAGAAGACTGCGGAAAGTTTTCACCGACATTTTGCCTAGCTTGTTACAAGTGTATGCAATAGAATATATCTTCAATCCAGATGCAATAGGTCTTTTTCAGAAATGTTTACCAGAAAAATCCCTGAAATCTAAGGGAGACACTCGTCACGGTGCACATCGGTTCCAAATGCCTAAAAGATGGCCAAAACTATGTAATGTTCATGAAATAGGCCAAGTTTTCTTACTCGGGGATTTTCGAGGTCGCTGATTACGAATCCAGTGTCAAAAATTTCAAGAACAAAATGGCGGATCCTGTATGGTGGACAAATATGCTGAATAAAGTTTTGATTCTTCTCAAAATTGGTGTACGTGGGTTTTCGACGTCGCTGATTACGAATCCGGTTTCCAAAATTTCAAGAACAAAATGGCGGATCCAATATGGTGGACGAAAGGCTCAATAAAGTTTCGATTCTTTTCAAAATTGGTTCATGAAGATGAAAAGAAGTGATTCCGCATAGAAGAAAAATGTTCGATGCATATAAATGCCGAATGAGGGAATTCGTTTATGAAAATTGCTCAAAACATTGACAAATATTGTTTCATGGAACCCTAATGTGTAATATTCTTGTTCTTTATGAAAAATTCCACTGAAAAGGAAAGTTTTCGATACACAGGTATGCCAAATGAAAGATGTTCTAAATAAGTGAATTTGTTCATGAAAATTGTTTAAACTATTAACTATAATTTTTATATGGTGTTTGTTTGCAATTGAAAAATGATCCTTCACATTTTAAAAACAAAACCTTTGTTAGGTATACATTCGAAATCCGAAAATGCAACAGTTAACAGTTATATCCATCAATTTGTCTATAAAGATTGACAAAATACAGGATATTCATCTACAGGTTTCAATTTGTTCAAAAAAAGGACCTTCACTAATTTTACACCTTTGTGAAGAAATATCGATGAATAAGGCTGTGTGAATATCTCAAATATTACCAACTGCAAATTAGAAGCTAAATAACAAATTATTAAATGACAAATTCAAAAAACGTGCACCTCTACGTTTAGGTACGATTTTTCCTGAGCATTAGAAAAAAAATCTGCCCGCTGCGCGGGCACATTCTCATAGCGCGCTGCGCGCGCGTCTTGCAAGTTTGAGTGTGCCTAGGGCGTGCGTCGTTCGGATCTCGCGCTTCGCGCTCGATGATGTATTTATCTCGCGCTACGCGCTCGGTTTTTTTACACCTCGCGCTTCGCGCTCGGCTTCATACGGGCTTAATTCAGTTCACAGTGTAATGC
>WSXT02191771.1:1138-19696 GCA_011762715.2 Neuroterus valhalla
TATTAGACTTTCCAAAATTCTAGGTGTGAAGTTTCTGAGTCTATTCATCCAAATTTAAATTGAATATTTCCGAATTGAAAGTTCTCAAAATAAATAATGCTGAATTACTATTTAAAAAATGGAACGACTTGAAAGTAAAAGGATGGATAATTCTTTATTAGACTTTCCAAAATTCTAGGTGTGAAGTTTCTGAGTCTATTCATCCAAATTTAAATTGAATATTTCCGAATTGGAATTTCTCAAAATAAATAATGCTGAATTACTATTCAAAAAATGGAACGACTTGAAGGTTTGAAAGTGTAGAATTTTCAGTTGATTGTTTGAAAAAAGGACAATAAATATTCATCCTGTTATTTTCCAAATTCGGAAAATTTTAAATTAAAATTTGTCAAAAATGAAAATGTTCGGATTTAATTTGAAACTTCAAAATTTAGAAAAAATCTTGATGCAGAAACGTTTAAAATTGAATGTTTCCAAATTCAAATCATGAAATTGCATAATTTCTATTTTGAATTGAACAATTTGAAATTGGAAAGATTCAAAGTGGAATGATTCTCTATTCAAAAATGTCCCAAATTTAATGATCCTGAACTTGAGTTTCGGAAATGGGACAATTTCAAATAAAAAGTAATTGAAACTTCATCAATTTTAAATAAGAGCCCTGAAAATTGAATAATTTCGATCAAAATGCTCCTAAACTTGGAAAAAATCAAAATTCAGAAAATTTGAATTCAATTCCTTTTCAGTTGAAATTGAATAATTATTGGATAAATTGAATAAATTGGATGTTTATAAATAAGAATATCTCAAAAATTGAATAATTCTAACTGTACAAAATGTTTCAAATTATAGAAATTATAAAGGAAATTGAAGAAGTTTGAATTCGAATCTGTCAAAAATTGAAATTCCCGATTTAACTTTGGAATTTTAACATTTCAGATGTCATTTTAATGAAAACGTTTGCAATTCAAAACTTCAGATTTAAAGTTTGCAAATGCATATTTTCAGGGTCAAATTTGATTATTTAGAATTGCGAATTTGAATTTTTCATATGATTCAAGATAACAATGTAAGAAGAAAATGGAAATGTTCAAATTCTTCAGAATGATTATGAAATGACAGAAGAGTTTTGTTTTTTAATCGTTTCAAATTGATAAGTTTCTAATTGAAAGTTTGAAATATGCATCTCTTTTTTTTCGAATCCAAACAATTTTTCGATTCAAATTTGATGATCTTCAGATAAAGGCATTAAAAAATAAAAATTTTCTAATAAAAGGCTTGAAAATGATAATAAAGAAAAATGGATAGACTGTTTGATATTGAACAACGTTTTATTTGAAGCTTGAAAGAGGACAATTTCATGTTGGAAGGAATTGAAAGTCCATCATTTTTAGATGAGTTTCTAAACTTTTTCGATTTAGAATTGAATAAATTAAATTAAAAAATGTCAAAACTGATCGTTTTGATATTGACTCTACAATAATATAAACATTCAAACTATTTCAATTTGGAATGGACGAAATTCAAATCAAAATCTGTCCAAAATTGAAATTCCCGCTTCAACTTTCGATTTATAACATTTTGGAAAATATTTTAATGGAAACGTTTTGAATTCAATACTCCAGATTTCAAGTTTGCAATTGCATATTTTTAGATTCGGATTTGATGATTTTGAATTGCAAATTTGAAAAAAATTTACGATTCCAGATGAAATTGTAAGAAAAGAATTGAAATTTTCAAATTCTTTAGAATTATGAAATGATTGAAGAGTTCGGATTTGTAATCGTTCCAAATTGATGAGTTTCAAATTAAAAGTTTGCAATATACATATCTTTTTTTCAAATGAAACCATTTTTTCAATTCACATTTGATGATCTTCCGATAGAGACGTTAAAAAGTGAATATTTCCTTATGAAAGGCGTAAAAATAAATAAAAAGAAAAATGGATAGACTTTTTGAAATTGAACAATGTGTTATTCGAAGGTTGAATTAGGACAATTTCATATTGGAAGTAATTGAATTTCATCATTTTTAGATACGTATTCAAACTTCTGATCGTTTTGATATTGACTCTACAATAATATAAACATTCAAAGTATTTCAATTTGGAATTGAAGAAATTCAAATCGAAATCTGTCGAAAATTGAAATTCCTGCTTCAACTTTCGATTTATAACATTTTGGAAAATATTTTAATGGAAACGTTTTGAATTCAATACTCCAGATTTCAAGTTTGCAAATGCATATTTTCAGATTCGGATTTGATGATTTTGAATTGCAAATTTGAAAAAATTTTATGATTCCAGATGAAATTGTAAGAAAAGAATTGAAATTTTCGAATTCTTTAGAATTATGAAATGATTGAAGAGGTTGGATTTGTAATCGTTCCAAATTGATAAGTTCCAAAAAAAAGTTTGAAATTTATTCTTTTTTTTTCAAAATAAAAATTTGTTCAATTTAAATTCGATGACCTTCAGATGAAGTCGTTGAAAAGAGGGCATTTTCCATTGAAACGATCAAAAATCAGAATGAATAAAAATGGATGGGCTATTTGAAATCGAACAATGTTTCGCTTGAAGCTTGAAAGAGGACAATTTGAAATTGAAAGTAATTGAAATGGCATCACTTTTAGATGAGTTTCCAAAATTTTTTCAATTTAGAATTGATTATATTGAATTAAAAATATAAAAACTAATCGTTTTGATATTGACTTTACAATAATATAAACATCAAAACTATTCCAATTTGGAATTTGAGGAGTTCGAATCAAAATCTGGCAAAAAGTTAAAATCCCTGATTGAACTTTGGAAAATATTATAATGAAAACGTTTGTATTAAAATACTTCAGATTTAAAGTTTGCAAACGTATAATTTCAGATTCAAATTTGATTATTTAGAATTGCGAAATGAAATTTTTTAAATTATTTTAGATAAAAATGTAAGAAAACAATTGAAAGTTTCAAATTCTGCATAATAATGAAATTCTAGAGGACTTTGATTCGTAATCGTTCCAAATCAAATAGTTTCAAATCCTAAAGTTTGGAATATGGATATATTCTTTCAGAAATCAAACATTTTTTTCAATTCATTTCTAATTCTAAAGGCTCAAAAATCAGAATACATAGGAATGGATAAACTTTTTGAAATTGAACAATTTTTTATTCGAAGCTTGCAACAGGACAATTTTATATTGAAAGTAATTGAAATTACATCATTTTAAGATAAATATTAAAAAACTCAATTTAGAATTGAATTAATTGAATTTAAAAATGTCAATATTGATCATTTTTATATTGACACTGCAATTATATATTTCTGAATTTTTTTCATTTCAAAAAGTTAGAATTTCTAAGGTAACAAATTCAATTTTTGAAAATTGTATACTTCCTCTCTTTTAATATATACTTCGGTATTGAAAGCCTAATTTATTTTAGAAATTGAAATAAAAAACTTCGAAAACCCCCTTAAAAGTTAGGAATTCAATATTTCAATGTATGAGCTATTTTTGCCCTCTCCACGCTCGTTTAAGTCACCCAGTACATCTGTCAGGATGGCCGAGCGGTCTAAGGCGCCAGACTCAAGGCATTCAACCTTCTCAGCTGTTCGCTGAGTTCTGGGCATTCTGGTCCTCTATGAGGGCGTGGGTTCAAATCCCACTTCTGACAATTTTTTTTTCTCTCATTTATATAATATTCCTACTGTTTCAAAGGAACATTTCAATTAAAGAATCTTTTTTCCTGTAATTTTCAATTGATTGAACAATTTTATTTTGTCCCAGAGGCGTATAAAATGCCGAACAATTGAAATGAATCGAATTATGTATTAATAAGAAACAGCGCGAAAATTTCCTCATTCCTTTTAGAAATCCAATTTTCGCTTGGGATGTTTTTTAGAAATTCAAACCTTCAAATTTTATAAACGCTATAGCCCAATTGTGTCCCTTCCAGTGTAAAGATACTGCTATGATTTTTTTAAAATTATATATTAAATTAATGAATTATAAGATGAATTAAACCAAGGAATACGAATGTTCAATTTGATAGCTACATCGTCAACGAGAAAGATGGAATTGCAATAAACAAGATTGGTTTTCTGCAAAAAAGACCAATTTCCTATCAAATAGTCCATTTTCTACCAAATTGTGACATTCGTGAATAATAGAGGATACCTTGTAAACCAGAAATAAAATAGTCAAAACAAATTAATAACCCTAATTATAATTAATTTTACATTAGAAATAAAAGTTATAAACAAATTAGGTTAATCTCAAACGAAAAAGTTTATATTTTGAACAAGAGAAATTAATTTTTACCCCTAAATGGAATAGTTTAATAGACCGGTTTAGAGTAAGGACAATCAAATAGTGGAATTTTCAACTAAACATGAAAATCATGAAAAAATAAATTTTAACGAATAAGTCCAACCCTAAAATGAAAAGGTGAAATTTCCCATCAAAAGTATTACTTTTTGAAAAATTATTGAATTTCAAACCTAGAAAGATGAATTACCCACAAAAATGTTACATTTGTAATTCATAAATGTGATTTTTCGGAAGAAATCTAATTTTCAACTAAATATTTTCATTCAAGTCTAAGAGAAGAATTTCCAGAAGAATATTTTAATGCTCGACCCAAAAAAATCAATCATTAACCAAAGACTTGAATTTTTAACAAAAAGAGTTGATTGTTTAACCAAGAGGATTATCTTTCTACCAGAAACAAGATTGATTAATAAATTTCATGAATCTTCAATACAAAAGAGGAATTTTTTACCAGGAAAAATTAAATTTCAACCAAAGATTGAATAGTTTAACAAAAAATTTCAACATGTAACCAAATGTTTTAATTTTATACCGAAAAGGGTTTTTTTAAATCAATAATATGAATTTTTCATCAAAGAAAGAGGTGTTAGAAATATTTCAACAAAAGAAGATTTCAATTTGACTATAACAAAAAAAAATGTTCAACCAAATAATTAATTCCCGAACGAAAACAATTTGTTTTTCAACAAAAAAGTTGCTTGATAAAAGAGATGTTTCCAACCAGATAATTGAATTTCCGAAAAAAGCTAGTTTTAAGCTAAAAATTAAACGAATTTTTAACAAAATAGTTCCACCATCAGCCCAAAAAAGGTTTATTTGCAACCAAACAGTTACATTTCCAACCAAAAAGGTTGAAGTACTACCTAAGAAAACGATTTATCTACTAAATTTTCCAATTCTAGGCTGAGGGGAGCCATTATATTTAAAATACAATTTTTCTACTAAAATTGAGAAAGTTTTATTTTAGGATGGAGAAATAAATTCGCGAACCAGAAACAAAAAATTAATTTTCAAGCAAATAGTTGAATTCTCCTCAAAAGAAATGAAATTTAAACTCAATTTATGAATCTTTGACATAAAAAAGATATTTTTCAACTAAGATTTTCCAAAAAAAAAAAATTCAAATTTTTAACATATTATTTCAATTTTTGACGACGTAGTCGAATGTTTAACCGAATAATTGAATTTTTGACCAGAATAGAAGAATTTTCAAACGAATCGTCCAATTTGTTAACAAAAAAGTTTGGAATTCAACTAAAAACGTTTGAATTTTACACAAAGTAGTTTAGATCCAATCAAGAAAGATGAATTTTGATACAAAAAGAGTAATTTTTCTGCCATGAAGGGTGAATCATCAATCCAAAATTAAGAGTTTCTTTTACAATGGTCAAATTTTGAATAAAAAAATGTTTCTTCAACAAAAGGGTTGAATTTTTGACAATGCAATAAAAATCCCGAACAATAATTGAATTTTTAACCGAACACCTGAATTATTCACACACTGTTAAAAAAGCGGAGTTAAAATCAACTCCGAAGCATACTCTATAAAAGTCCCATCATTCTGAGTAAACGGCAAGCGGAGTAGAAGGAGACAAGTTAAAATGTAACTCTTGGAAAAGAACTCCACATCATGATGTGGCGAACAACTCCGAAGAGAGTGTTTGCAAGTTTTCTGCGAACACAGCTCCGAACATGAACTATAGAGCCAAATGAAGATAAGGGTTAATCTTTGGAACTATTCATACAAAAGAGAGAAAAATGCAGTTAATTATTAGGCAACTGATATTGAAAACTTAAGTTTTTTATATAACATTCTAATTTCTCATACTGAAATTGGAAAATTATGAATTTTCCCGGCTAAAAATATCCCATGACATCTTAACTTATCCTTGAAATCTGTTGAAAAGTTAAACCTGAATAATGGCACATTTTCCAATATTAATTATTAATTAAAAATGCAACTAGTGTTGTTTTTAACAACCCAGGATATTTCCCTGTGCATTGCACATTTTCTTAGAATTAGATATCAATCATTTTCACTAAATTTGGAATGTTTTCTTGAAGAATATGGCATTTACTTCCGGATCGAAGAATTTTTTCGAGGTTATTTAATACAACTGCGAGGAGAGTGCTATCAAGTTTCCTGCGCACGCAGCTCCGAACATAAACTCCGTAAGGAGTCTTGCCACGACTCTTTAACTCCGGACTGAGCATAGTTTAAGATTTCGTTTCTGTGTGGTGCGAATTATTTATATTCCCTCTGAATGCACTTTAAAACCTTTCGCTAACTCTATTTTACTCTGGAGTAAAATATGCGGAGTTGAATACTGTCGATTTTATACTCTGAAGAATTGTAGTCTCAACTCCGCTAGCCATTTACTCCGCAGATTTTTAACAGTGCAGAAATGAATTCCTCACAAAGGAAATTCGGTTCTTATCGAAAGACATATTTTTTGAAAAATGTATGCAATCAAAACTAAATATTTGAATTTCACAACTAAAAACCAAAAATTATCATTCAAAAGAAGGATAGTCAAATTTAGAGTTCGACAGATATAGTAAATAAATGAATAAATGAAAAAATAAATAATAATAATACAATAAATACTCTCATACATTCGAAAAAAATTCTAACGAGGTGTCGATTCAGCAAAAAAAAAAGATAAATTCTCAAAAAAATCGTTTAGTCAGCCAAATGAATATGTTTTCAATAAATAACATCATTTTTCGGAGAAAAAAAGACTAGTTTCCAATAAAATGCATGCATTTTCTACAAATTGTAGAATTTCCTATACATAAACTATAAATTCCTGACCGAAAATGAAGAAATCATATTTTCAGATAAAAATTCCATTTCATACGAAATGATTTGAATTTTCAATTAAGAGGTGAAATTTCAAAACGAAAAACAAGAATTACCTGAAGAACAGTTAGATTCATAATTCAGAAATATGAATTTTTAGTACAAAACTTGAAATAATTTTCAACCAAACAGTTCAATTTCTAACCAGAAAGGATTAATTTATAACAAAAAAAATAACTTCCTACTTGAAACTTGATTCACCAACAAAAACATGGATTTTCTCGACGAAATAGATGAATTTTTAACAAAGAAAGATAAATCTTCAACCAAGAAAATCAATCTTCAACTACAAATACGCCTTATTCAACAAAATATTTCAATCTTAAACTTAAATAAATACATTTTCAACCAAACTTTTTCATTCTGAATCGAAGAGAATGAATTTTAAACCAAGAAGATTGACTGCCTACAAAAAAAAGCCTTTTGAAGCAAATGCATAAATTTCTAACCAAATATCCAATTTTTAGATAAAATATATATTCTTAAAAAGACTGTTGAATTTCTCATAGAAAAAAATCATCTATCAACCAAAAATGGAACAAATTTTCAACAAAACAGTTAGATCTCCAACCAGAATAGAATTATTCTCAATAAAAAATATAAATTTTAACCCACAGAAAAAACGAATTGGAAAGAAATAGTGTAATTTTAAAGAAATAGATACAGTTTCAACGTAAATCATAAATCTTCATCAATAAAGAATAATTTTTCTGAAACATTTGATAAATATTCCACTAAATTTTTTTTTTTTCAAATTAGAGCTGATCAAGTTTATAACACAGTTTTCGAGGCAAATTTTCAAAAAAGTTATAGATTTTTCTTCAATTCAGTAATAGACATTGGAAAAAAATAAAATAATAATTTCTACGATGCCATTTTGTATAAATTCGTTCAATTTTTGTAATAGTACACAATATTAGTGAGGAAACTTGTTTTGAATAATTTCTAGCAGTATCAGATATTTGAAAGATTGTTCACAATTTTTATTATATAAACCAATAATGAACAAGAGTTATATTTTTCGTAAAATTGATATATAGCTACTCCAGATGTGTGGTTTTGAGTGGAAATCTGAAAAAAAATGTCGTTATGATTTTTAAAAAATACAGACCATTTGTTAATCATCTAAACAAATTGAATAAACAAATGCATAAATTCGTCATTTTTAAATAGATTTGTTCACTTTTTCCAACAGAAAGGTCAATAAATATCATACTTCTAGAATTATTTGCGATTTTTTAATTTTAGAACACTAAGTGTCATTTGTTTAAACAAAATTATTCAACTAATGCATAATATTGTCATTTTTTAGTAAAAAGGAATTCGATTTTGCTAGTAGCTTTCTATAGTTATTTTTTTTCAATATCACACATTTAAATAATTATTCTAATTTTCAATTATCTATTATTGTTATTATTATCAGTATTTATTATATTCTTTTATATTTTGTAAGTATTCATTATTATTATTTTTTTATATATCTCTTTATAACTTATATGAAGATTTTAATTCTTCAGAAAAATATATTGTCATTGTCTTGCTAGTAGCTTTCTATAGCTATTTTTTATTAATATCATTCATTTAGTTATTGTTGTTCAAAAACGTAATAACCAAATTCCTAATGTGGCCATGTTTAAGCAGATACATTTAGTTTTTTCAAAATCAATGAAATGTGTAGAAATGGACCTTTCCTGTTATATATAGATGTTAGAAAACAATTTATAATTTTTTTACAAATTTATTGAACACATTACTCTGAAAGCCTTTTTTACATTTTAATTTACATTTTAATCACTAATTCACTTATTGATAATAATCAGTCGAAATTATGAAAAATGTATGAAAAACTCTCAGTTCGTTTGTATTGGTAAAAATTAAATTGCGTTTTATGAAAAAACAATATGATGTTCCCATTGGAAACAACCACATAGTAATTTGTTTATGAAATTGGTTTATGAAATTTAAATTTTGTTTATGAAAAAACGAGAACTGCATGTTGAAAAAATTTAAGAGTATAAATTCGTTTATTTAATTAGTTTAAGCAAATGAAAAATCATTTTTCTGTGTAACCAAGGATCGTATCAAGAGGTACTTTTTACTTTTTTTAAGTTGATTGAAAAAAAAAATGGAATACCGTTTACTGAAAAATGACAATATTATACATTTTTAATAAATTTGCTTTCAACAAATAACACTTAGTGTCTGAAATCAAGGAATCGCAAAAAATTGCTATATGTAAGATATTTTTTGTCCTTTTGTTGAAAAAACGAAACAAATCTATTAAAAATGACGAATTTATGCATTTGATTTGACCTGAAATTCCTCTTGGTGTAAAGTCAAACATTCTTGTTGACAATTCATATTTTTTGTGGAAAAGTAATCTTTTTGCGTGTAAGTTATTTATTCTTGATTAAAAAGTCTGTTATTATATTTGGCATCTATAATCCTACTGCGTGAATAAAAATTTGATTATTTTCTTTGAAAGTCATACATTTCGGTTTTTGATTATTTTTTTATGAATAAAAGTTAATACTTTTTGATTGAAATGACTACCATAATTTTTTTGGTTAGAATTCGTCTCATGGTTGAAAATTGTACAATTTGATGAAAATTGACTAACCTTCTAAAAACTAAACTACATATATGTTTTTGAAAATGTATATTTTTCTGTTTGAAATTCGATTTTGAATTTGATGTCTACTTCCATATTTCCGGGATAAGAAAGAAACATTTTTTTGGGGTGGAAATTCTACTATTCAGTATACAATTTTTATTGACCATTTATCTATTTTGATTCAAATGTCATCTTCTTGGTTGAAAATTTACCTCAGTCAAGAAACGTTACATTTTTCTTTGGAAAATCTATTCTTCTCAATTAAAAAGTCTGCCATCATATTTTGAAATGCAGTAGAATAACCTGGTTATGAAGGTGAATTTATGCACATAAAAATCTCCTCTACAAAAAGAACCCGTTCTTATTTTAGATCTGGGCTCCGAAGGATCCTAATCTGCCCCTGGCAGGTTTTAAAATGTTGTCGTTTTTGTTCGCAACTTTGACTGTTAGGTTGAACATCCGTCTTTCTAGATAGGAAATTGGATTTTCACATCAAAAATCCATTTTCGGATAAGAAAGTTGTAAATAATAAATTGTCTTCTAAACGATTCTTCCTTTTTTTCCTTAATATTGAACTACCCAATTTCAAATTAATTTTTTCTTATAAACATTCAACTATGTGGTTAATAATTCATCCTCTCTATCTAACGACTGAAAGCTACACCGGCTAAACGTGCCTAAACTAACACTAACGCACGACGTATGTTGCGGGTTCATTTCAAACAAAATTTTGGAGTCTGTTCAAACTTGGTGACGGATCCGTTAATCGATGCATTCCTCGCAGTCGTTCAGTATATATGGTGTATGGAGGCAGGAACTCTAAACAGATCACATTGTTCTGGTTCAGCTCTACAGATAACTGCTGCTCAGTGCTGTTTGAGGACTCCTCATTATCAATCCAAAAGCTCCTAGCAGCTCGGCATTTGTAGTTCCCGAAGTCTTTGTGATGGATAAGAAACGTCACATTGAGCGCAGGAAGTAGAAATGCTGATCTGGCTAAAGTTTCTAATGTCTCGGTTCTTTCGATTTTCAGATGAGATGGTATCCATATTGGGATTATTTTCTTTCTTCGATTTCTTAGTGCCCATTAGGTTTATTGGATCACCTGTATTGTGTGATCAAATTTGTTGGTGTTGATTCATGGCTTGCGAGATAGCAGAGGTCTCGCATCTGAATGGCCATCTTGCACCCACATCCAATGATTGGTTTTGATCCATCAATACAAATAGGGATGTGATTAGGGAGTCTGTTCCTTTTTGTTGGTGTATTCATCCTGCATCCACATCCAATGATTGGTTTCGATCCATCACTACAAGTAGAGATGTGATTAGGAAGTCTGTTCCTTTTAGTTGGTGTAGCCATCTTGAATCCACATCCAATGATTGGTTTTGATGATACATTAGTACAAATAGGGATGTGATTAGGGAGATTGTTCTTCTTGTTTGTGTAGCCATCTTGCATCCACACCCAATGATTGATTTTGATCCATCAGTACAAATAGGGATGAGATTAGGGAGTCTGTTCCTTTTTGTTGGTGTATTCATCTTGCATCCACATCCAATGATTGGTTTTGATCCATCAGTACAAGTAGGGATGTGATTAGGAAGTTTGTTCCTTTTTGTTAGTGTAGCCATCTTGCATCCACATCCAATAATTGGTTTTGATCCATCAGTACAGATAGGGATGTGATTAGCAAGTCTGTTCCTTTTTGTTGGTGTAGCCATCTTGCGTCCACATCCAATGATTGGTTTTGATCCATTAATACAAATAGGGATGTGATAAGGGAGTCCGTTCCTTTTCATTGGTGTATTCATCTTGCATTCACATCCCATGATTGGTTTTGGTACATCAGTACAAATAGGGATGTGATTGGGGAGTCTGTTTCTTTTTGTTTGTGTAGCCATCTTGCATCCACATCCAATGATTGGTTTTAATCCATCAGTACAAGTAGGGATGTGATAAGGGAGTCTGTTCCTTTTTGTTGGTGTGGCCATCTTGCATCCACATCCAATGATTGGTTTTGATCCATGTTGATCCATGTTGATCCATCAGTACCAATAGGGATGTGATTAGGAAGTCTGTTCCTTTTTGTTGGTGTAGCCATCTTGCATCCACATCCGATGATTGATTCCGATCCATCAGCACAAAAAGGGATGTGATTAGGGGGCCTGTTAAATATTCCGGTGAACGTAGATCCATATTCGACTGCATCAGTTTGGTTTCTGGAAGTTACTTCAAGCCAGTAAGTTTGTACTCTTCTTGATATTTTACAAAGAGATGTTCGCATATGTAGGATTAGATGATGTAGAGGTTATTGCAGCAGAATAAGTCAGGGTAAGCTGCTTTCTTCTGGTAGCTATAAGTGGTTTCTGAGTTTCTGCGAGGATGCTTATTGCAGGACTAAAAGAAATGGTCCTAAAGTAATTTTCAAACCTGTATTGTGTAAGGAGAGATCATTCCCAAAGAATTTGGTTTGGTAGAGTTATTAATTGAGGCTCCATTGTCCGATTTGGATCGGTCGAAAACCTCAAAGTTTTTGGCTAGTATTTTTTTTTCTGCTCCTCAATTTCTTTGGGCAAGTGTTTTTATGACATCGAGTCTGCGTGTGTACAGTCATGTTCCAGGTATGTTAGGGGATCCATGTAAGTCTGCTGTCAAATATAAGTCCAAGAATCCTGATTGTTTCAATAACCCCCAACTCGTGGTTTCCAAAGAGCAATCTTAGATTTTTATTCTCTGACTCATTTTTAGAGCATAAGATTCTAGTGGTTTTTGTTTTGAAGAAGAGAAAGCTAGTCTTTCTAGCCCAATCCTCTAATTCGTTGAGGCAATCCTGAGTGAGCTCATATGTAGCTTGAAGATCGCTTTCACTACATCTCTTTTATCAAATCTTTTCCACTGCAATGTAATAAGAATAATGCAACACTCAATACAAATCCTTAAGGAACTATGTTTCTGATCCCAGTTTATTTTGAGAAGAAACTTCTGATAAAGCCAATCATTGAGCCATCAACACCCTTGTCAAGATTTGTAAGATGTGGTGTTTTCATACCATATCATATCATTTTTCAGTGTCTAAGGAAACAGCTATGTCCCACTATTCTTCGGTGATCTTCTTAATGGCTTTGAATTTGGTATGGGTGTGGCTGGGCAAATACCGGGAAACTGCAGGAATTTCAAATTGCTCTGGCTGATAATGATCAACAGCTTCCGATATTTTTTCACCTATCACTGTTTACAGTCGCTCCTACGTTAATAATTCTCCACCTCAATAATTATGTACCTCAATAATTCTCCACTTCAACAATTCTGTACATGTATACAAGCACTTTGAGGTCTTATCTATGCGGTCAGATGCATTATTCCAGGGAGCCAGTACTCGCAATCTGCACAACATGGTCCTGGTTTAAAGTTTAAACCAGTTCCAAGCGTTGTATGCATGTGTATAAAATATATTCAAATGTGTTAAGTGTGGAGAATCTGCATTTGTGCTGGTTTAATTATAATGGAGTAATTTTGAAGACCGAGCGAATAGTTTACGGGCAAAATAGTCGAGAAAACGAGAAATCGAGTGGAGGCTGCGGATAAGGGCGAGAAGGATAATGGCTAAACCGCGATAATTTATTTGAGCTACTTCTTGTTGCCTGCCAACCTCGTACGACCTAGCATAAGTAGGTAATTAAACACCCCACACATCACGAGGTAAGCGGTACTAAATCCTCTTGAACAATTAAATTCTGGACACTTTGGCCGCGAAAGCTGAAACAGATAAGGGACTGTACTCAAATTACGTAACAGCTCTTTACATGTAGGTAATTTGACAAATTGAATACAATTTCTGTAAAGGAAGGACTACTTTCCTTGTTCTGTTGGGATCCGAACCTAGGACCTTTGTTTTCCAGACAAGTGCTCTCCCAACTGAGCTACGGAAAGTTGTATATGTTTGAATGAATCCAACCTTTTGTGAGCATAGGTCATGGGTGGTAAAACGCCCTTTCACAATAAAATCACGTTCAGAATGTAAATAAAATGGAGAAATAGCAAAACCGATATTGCCCCTCGATTCTGAATTGATGCTCATCCCCTATGACTTAGCTGGATGCATAGTTCAAACTGTAACGTTAAAGTATATTGGATTGAGCTTTGAATATGAGGGAAGGAAGAAAAGCGAGTTATCATCCGCAAGCGTTGAATACCAAATGAGCTCGAGTCATAATTTTGTTCAGTTTAACGAGATTCCTACCCGCTAAATCATGGTTGACTGCGATGCGATGCCCACGTGCATATCCGTCCTTTTCCACCCAGAGCCTTATTCTGACAGCAATTAAGTAACTAATTCGATAATTGTACTCTCTAGAGATTTCCATGTTCATTTTTGTAACCATCATATTGATATCCAGCGTATAACGCATCTTTGCCTCACGCCTTGCCTAATATTGAACCTATCACCAATCACTCAGTTGTCCATTTACTCTGCTACTCGCTTAACTACCAAGGCCTTATGCCTTGCTTATATTAAACGAATCGCTCAGTTCTCTATTCGTTCTTCTACTCGCTTAACTGCCTTGACTCACGCCTAACCCAATATTAAACCGATTACTCAGTTGTCCATTCGTTCTTCTTCTCGCTTCGATATTAAACCAATCTTTTACTCGTTTAACTACCTCGCCTCATGCATTGCCTAATACCTTGCCTTATGCCTTGCGTAATTCCTTGACTCTAATTGAACCATTCACTCAGTTGTCCATTTGCTCTTCTACTCGCTGAACTACCTTGACTTATGACCAACCTTATATTATACCAAGCGCTAAATTTGTCCATTTGCTCTTCTACTCGCTCAGCTACCTTGCCTTATGCCTTGCCTTATACTGCACCAATCACTCAGTTGTCAATTTGCTTTTCTACTCCTCCAAATACCTTGCCTTATGCCTTGTCTTATGTTGGACCAATCACTCAGTTGTCCATTTGCTCTTCTACTTGCTTAACCACCTTGTCCAAGATCAAATCACTCAGTTATCCATTTGCTCTTCTACTCACTTAGCTACCTTGCCTTATGCCTTGCCTTATATTGCACCAATCACTCAGTTGTCCATTTGCTTTTATACTCCTTTAACTACCTTGCCTAATGTTGAACAAATCACTCAGTTATCCATTTGCTCTTCTACTCGCTTAACCACCTTGCCCAAAATCAAACCAATCACTTAGTTATCCATTTTCTCTGCTACTCGTTCAGCTACCTTGCCTCATGCATTTCTTAATATCAAACCAATCACTCAGTTATCCTTCTTGCTTACAAACTCGCCAAACTACCATTACATATTTATTTTGCTACTCTAAGAAGACAACCATTCTCCTTCTACTCTTTTAAGGCTTCTCACAGCTCAACTTAGTCCATCTTACCTAAAGCTTTCTTCAGATCAACAAAGCACAAAAAACTTTTTGTCTGCCGTCAGACTCCTTTTTGTGATCTGTTTCAAGCTGAATATCTAATCCACACAATTGATCTACTTAGCATGAATCCACAGTGGACTATCCAGACACTTTTCTTAGATGTTCTCATGATCTTATTGATGAGTATTTTTTTTCTCAATATTTCTACCACGTTACGCCTTTGTCGCCCTTAACCTTGTAGATAAGGACGATAATCGCGTTTCTGCAATTATTTGGAACTTCCCTCATCACAGCACACATATTCTTAAAAGCCTTCTTCAAACCCGTCGAATACATGCATGATATATGTTCTTTGACATGCGAAAATGTGGGATGAAGTGGGATTAAATTGTTAATGCTACTTTTCTCTAAAATACTGGATTTCATTGTTATTCTTTGGAATACGTATAATAAGAATTTTTCCGTCTTTCAGCTTCCATATTTTCAATAAAATCGATGAATACAAACAAAAAAATGAATTTTTAAAAGAGAGGATAATTTTCTTCCATCAGAGTTATTCGATTTTCAACCAAACATTGTTCATCAAAAATTCAATTTTCACAAAAAAAGCGTTCTCAGACGAAAAATCGATTTATTGAATTTTTATTCGAAAACTAAATTTAGAACAGTAATGAAAACCATTTTTTTCAAATAGTTAAATTTTCAACCAATAGGATATTAGTACCGGAACAAATGAATTTTTCAGAAGAGAAGTTTCTACACCCAAGTAGTTGAATTTCCTACTAAAAAAGATTTTTCAGTCAAGAAGAACAAAAAAAAAACTTTTTTCGAAAGAGTCATCTTTGAAGTTGAAAAATGAATATTATTTATTGAGAAGGTTTTTATTATATTTTGGTTCCGAAATTTGTCTCTTTTGGGTGACTTCGATTTTTTGGAGTTTCATTCTATTCTTCTGCAGATACTTTTCCGTTTTTCGTGCAAAGTTATTTTTTTGGTTAAACAATCGCCCTGTTTGATGGGAAATCCATCATTCTAGAATAAAAATTCACCTTTGGGTAGAAAAGTGTTTTCTTCGTTGAAAACTAAACTTTCTCGTTTGAATAATAAGCATCTTCTATATTTGGTCTCGAGGTTTTGGCGTTTTGTCAGATATTTTGCTGTTTTGGCTAAAAATTTTGGTATTTTTGTAGAAAATTCAGTTATTTCTTGAAAAATGAACATTCTCGTTGAAAATCCATATTTGCGGATTGAAAATTGTTTTGTTTCAGAGAAAATTCGCTTTTTTGGATTTATATTTACGTTTTGTATAAAATCTTGAATTTTTATTTACTGGAGAATCTTTTTTGGTTGAAAATGGTGAAAAATTGGTCTTTTCAATAAATTCACCCCTTCGATAGGAAGTTCATCCTTTCGTTTGAAAATTCAAATGTTATCTTGCGAATGGGTCTTTTTGGCTCATAAGTGCGACTGTCAACTATTTTTTGGAAATTCAACTCTTTTTTTGAATGTCCGTCTCCTTGGCTTGAAAACTCATTGGTGGCGATTTCATCATTTTTTCATTAAAAATTCCATTATTCTTAAAAAATGCAACCAATTTGTCAGAAAATCATCTCTCTTGTTCCACAATTTAATTATTGGGTTAAAATTTCTGCTATTCTGAACAAATTAATTTCGGTTGAGAATTCGACTATTTCGTTGAATGATGATTTCTTTAGTTAAAAATCCATATTTTTGCTGAATACATCATATAAATTGAAATTTCATTACTTTGATTGAAAATTCAACCATTTCGTTTGAAATTGGTCCCTTCTAGTCGGATTGGAATGCTTTTTTATCACAAATTCAAAAATGTGGTTTGAATATGAAATTTAAGGTTTCTTGGTGGAGATTTATTTCTTTGTGGATAATACATTTTTTTGGTTGGAGGTTCAACTGTTTTGTACAAAATTTATCTATTTACATTGGAAGTTAGATATATTTCTACTATCCCGTAAGGCGTTTGATTATATCGTTGAAAATCAAGCTATTTTGTTTGAGGATTGAAAATCGATTTCGGATGTTGTGAAAGTCATCTTTCTTTTGTTTATAATAAACTATTTTGTTCCAAATTTCTCTTTTCAATTTGGAAATCTATGTATTTGTTTGGAAAGCCATATATTTTGTTGTAAATGTTTTGGTTCTTGTAGAATATGTAAACTCATGTATTTTGTATAAATTTAACACTTTGTTAAAAAATTCATGCTTATGCTGGAATTGGACCAGTTCGAAATTCTTTTTTTTTCTTTATTTAAAATTGATTTTCAACAATGAGAATCATGGATTCCATTTTTGGTTGCATAGTTGAATAGTTGCATAGTTGCATAGTTGGAACTTTGACCATCTGGTTGAAAATTCAAATTTAATGATTGAAATTAACTCTTTTGTTCGGAATTTATCAGTTCTTTTTTAGATTGAACTATTTTGTTAGGAACTTGTTTCTTCTTCGTGAATCGAACTGCTTGAACTAATATCAGCATAATAGATTTCACTCTCAGGGCTGCCACTCACCGGTCACTTGAGTAACTTTCCGTCACTTTTTTTTCCAAGTCACATTTTAGTCACTTTTTTGAGAAGCAGTCGCTATAAGTCATTAGGACACCCAGTCACAAATCGGGTGTACTTCCGATTAAGGTCCACCTCCAAAATCTTTCATACTGCGTGTACCTATGTATTTTGATGTGCTGATCACGAAAATGATAGTGAAAATTAGCGACTAGGCGATTTTCATGGGGAAACCATGAAAAAACCATGAAAATCATGGTTTTTTGCGTTTATCTCAGGTAATATGCAAAATTTCAAAAAAAATTTCAAACAATAGTTGTAGACCTCATCTAAATACGTATTTTTTGTTGCAAGCATTTTTTTTCACGAGTGATCGTTCTCGAGGTATGTACGTCCATTGGTTTCGGCTTGGTGCCTATAATCACGCTCTTCACCGGGGAAAGGTTGGAGTACCTTGAAGAGCATATTTTTTTAATGTTTTGTTAGTGTTTAATTTTTTGTTAAGTTTTTGAAATTTTTAACGTTTTTTTTTTGCATTTTTGAAGGCTCCTTGTTTATTAATGGTTTTATCAACATTTGTATCTGTTTTTGCCGGGGTAGCAAGTTTCAATGTTCTGCATCAATTGCGAGAAAGGATCAGCGTTCATTTTTTTTACTCGACGCCCAAGTCTCGTGGGGGGCGGGAAGGCGCCCCTGTGACAGGTTATAGAAATAATGTAGTTCACATACCTTCCCCTTGTCCCAAGTCTCGTGGGGGCGGGGAGGCACCCCTGTGAAAGGTTATAGAAATAATGTATGTTACATACCTCCCCCTTTTCCCAAGTCTCGT
>WSXT02191782.1:0-14886 GCA_011762715.2 Neuroterus valhalla
GGGGGGGTCAAATTTTAAAAAATCTAATACCTTCTCATAATGATGAGAATGTAATATACGCCTTATTGAAACAAATTTTATGTAATTCTTGTAGAACTTTCCAAGATGGATAATTTTTATATCAATTATTCCTTCCTGCTTCTTATTGTTTAGTTGGAAGATGGAAGTTTTTATTTTTTAAATGCGTCATCGTGATTAAAACGAAAACTATTCGTCTGATCTAAAAATATTCAACAGTAAATTTTTTGACTTTTTTGAGGTGAACAATTTCAGTACTTTCGATGTTCTTCGTATCTCCCATACTTCCGCTGAAAAATGAAATTTTCATTTCTGGTACCTTGGTCCCTTACAAATTTTTAGATCTTTCTGAGATAAATGATTTTGGCCCTCAAAATTTTCTTGCACTTTGCATAATTTAACCGGAAATATGCATTTTTGATTTTTTGAAAAGCTATTTTGATGGACAGAACTAGAACCATTGGACAAAAATGGCTGGTTAACGAACTCGTCCTTTTTTCGAGTCTTTGAAAAATTGTGCCATAGCGCAATCCAATATGATCGCTCTTTCGAAAGTTATGGAGTACACAGATTACAGACGACAGACAGACAGACACAAATTACATCAAATCCGTGAAAGTCAATTTCAACATAAGACCATTACAATTATTTTTTGTTCGACCAAAATTTGAATTGTCCATTTCTGAAGAAAACTCGAAGAGTTGTGAAGATCATCCTAGATGGCTCCCAAAAAGAAACATTTCTTTTCTTCGAACTTTTTTTTCATATCTCGCGTTGTTTGGCTAAAAATTCTCATTTTTGTTCTTTTAACGAATTTGAATATGCCACAACTCTGGCAATTTCGTTTTTATCAAAATAAATCATGAGAATTATTTGTTTCACTTTTTACCTACCACAAGAAACCGTACTTGCAACTTTTGAGTCTTGGAAAAAGAAGTCCAAAGAAATTTTCAAAATGCTCCCCTATTTCATTTTTCATCCAAAATATCTGATCAAAAAACTCGATCGCCTTTTTAGTCACTCCTGGTCACAAACTAAGAAATTTATGAAGCAATTACAAAATGCACTCAGAAAAACAAGTCAACACAAAAAGGAGAGAGAAAAACGACCACCTTCTTCTGTTCATCCAAGATATCACAGAACAGATAGGAAGATCTCTCAACAAACACAACATCCAAACTGTATTCAAACTACCTGTGGAAATTGGTCAACTTCTAAATAACCCTAATAAAAAAGAGGAACCCCTAAGTGATCTGGGAGTATATGAAATCCCTTGCTCTTGTAGCAAAGTCTATATAGAAGAACTCGAGAGAGCAGTGAGCGAACGTTCGAAAGAACATAAAAGTGAAGTTAGACCCAAACATTTCAGGCAATCAACAATGGCTTAGCATCATATCATAACAGGAGAAGTGAACGCAAATCGGTTATAGAATACTGTCTCAACAATACTAACTTCTCTTCCGATAACAAATTCTATGGACGAACCTCAGTAGCAGTGATGAGATCCCTATTTTAACTTGTTACAGCTTACATCTTTTTGGAACATCTATAAACTAAAATATCCAACCAATCCAAGCTTACACCAAAATGCTGGTGTCGTTACGTTGACGATACTCTTGTTATCTAGAGACATACACTGGATAAACCATACAAGGTTACTGATTCCATCGACTAATTATATTCTTATAGCTAGTTCACCACGGGAATAGAACAAAATGTAAAATTGCCTTCCTTGGACTCCCAGTTTATAAAAGATCTGATAACACAGATGGACATGAGAATAAGAGAAAACCTTCTCATACGAACAGAACATACATGCCTCCATTCATCACTATCCATCCCATATGCAGTCGATCATCAACTTGCTTGTTCCCCGAGCTGTTCTCAAAACAGATACAGATATCCTACGAAAAGAATTCCAAAAAGTTGAGCAGAGCTCCATACACGATAATCAAAAAAACGAACAAGGAAAGAGAAAGAAGCGACCATCACCTCATCTCACATCCAGGGTATCACAGAATAAATAAAAAGAATCCTCAACAAAAACAACACTTAACCCATATTCAAACTATCTGCGGAAATAGGACAACCTCTTCACAATCCCAAAAATAAATGAAGGTATCATTCAGTGATCCAGGAGTATATGAAATCCTTTGCTATCTTGGCAAAGCATATATAGAGCAACCAGGAGAGAGTTGAACCGACGTATAAAGGAAGATTAGAGTAAAGTCAGGCTAAAGAATTTCGAGCAATTAGTACAAGATAAGCATCATAACATAACAGGACAACGCTTTTTATTTGAAAAAATAACCATCATCTCCAAAATGAACAATATTTATCTTCAAAGGCATGGAGATGTAATCAAATTCTCAAAACACCCTTATAAAATAAATTAGGGGAATGGTTTTAATACCAATCTGATTCGGCTTCTCGACATCCCGAGTTTTATAGAAAAGACTCTATCAGACAATCAGGTTCGACTTATCTCCACAGTTGGGCCTTTGACCAATTACAGGCTTCGTAGTAAGCATATATCAGAACAAAATAACCTAAACCCTCAGTTCCAGGTCAGCCCTAAAGAAGTGAACTGTAACATTCACGGAAAAGCAGCAAAATTTGTAGTTTTCACACGAATAGAACCCGAAACACCTCCTTTTATTATGACATATCATCATAAAAGCAGTAAACCTATCATCAATACACACATCGCACATTGGTATCGTTTTGATGAGGTTCCTCTCTAGACTGTTTCTGAAAAATACGATGTACGTCACTGCGCTCTTTTTATTCTGACCATAGGAAAACGGACAAATATGTAACTTCACTTCTTTTTATTCTCCTTGGAAGATCCGTTATCAAACTCTGGTAGCAGGGCGGTACACACATGTCTCTAAGTGTTCGCAATCTTGAAGGAGTGCCAAAAATCCGAGGGCAGAAAAATAGAAGGGTATGTATGCCATGTGCATGTGCATGTGCACAGCCATGCGCGATCATATAGCTATGTGCAATACCTAGCAGGTAAGCCAACTTCCAAAAACCAAACGAGGCGAACCGACAAACGAAAGTTCCCAAAACCATTTGTACCAACCAGAAATACTGGGTTACTGCACTGCACCAAGCAAACTTTCCACGAAAATAGGTCATACATATGCATACCTCAAAGCTGGATAGCTTGCAAATACTTGTATGTAAATCTGTAAACACACCTGTCACTCGTTCCTGCACACGTTTTCGCAAAAGAGAAAATAGATTGTTCATGGGATAAATAAATCATTCATTTCTTTCAAGATTGTACTGATTTCTGGTCTGATAACTATCTGAAGGCATGATTGAAAATATTATGCGGTGGCGTAATTGGAAAACGGGAAACTTATGAATAGTAGCGATCCTGTTCCAAACCTGGGCCGCGACAGGTTTTCGCTTATTTTTCCAAACATTTATCAGGCCAGCAATCAGCATAATCCGTATGTCGGAATGATACAATAAATCACCCAGGTCAAAGAAATAACATTAATTGTTCAGAAGAATTAATGAATAGAAACAAGAATTACTTCAGGGTGAAAGTTGGGGTAAGCTCAGAGTATAATTTTTATTACACCTCCGTGAATAATTTGATGATTCCTGTCGGTATAAAGAGACAAAAAGTGACTTATTTCAGAGCGGTGGAAAACTGGGATGGTTCATCTTAAACGAAAATGTGGGAGATGATGAGAAAGGAATGTACTCACATACGGAGGAAAGGGGTCAGCAATAGACTATTATATTGTTAAAGATGAGATGAGGTAAAAAATTATAAAGCCAGAAATGTGGGAGTATGTAGACTTGGACCATCTCAAAGTGATAGGGACCCTGCACAGTGGTAAAAAAAGCACTTTTTTGGGACAAAAATCAGCCGACTATGAATGTAACTGATAACTGTTGCATTTTCGGATTTCGAATGTAATACTTACATATATTTTGATATGAAAATGTGGAAAATCAAGTTTTAGTTGCGAACAAGCACCAAATAACATACTTAAAGTCCATGCGATGTTGTGCTTCGTATGGTGTTCATTTGACTAAGCCGTAATTAATGTAGAAAACAATGGTGTTGGTGTTTACGACATACTTCAGGCCAATTAATCATTAAAAAAAGGATTACTCCTTTCCTTTATTAGAAACGAAGTTTCGAGAGTCAAACGCTCTCCTCATAAGGATACAAGTTATTTGGTCAATATTTCGAAAAGGAAATTCCAAAGTGAAATTAGAGAATAAAAAGACAAGAAACCATCCTCTCTGTCAGTCTCTCAATACAATTCATGGTTGAAGACACTTTTGATTGTAAAAACTAAAAATGGTTGAGAAATATAATAAAACCAAGTGAATTTTTGGATTATATTGTCACCTGTTTTGGCAGACCTGGTCATGCAGGATTTGGAGACTTCAATACTAAGGAGTTTAGATTTCAAAATCCATACATACTTCAGATATGTCGGCGACACGTTTTTAATTCTCCCTAAAGATAAATTAGGTTATGTCCTTAACAAGTTTAATTCATATCATCCAAGACTCACATTCACACACGAGATTGAAACCGATAATTGTATTGCTTTTCTAAATGTAAAAGTCATAAAAAAAATGATGGAACTTTTTGTACTGATTGGTATAGGAAGGGTACTTATTCTGGTAGATACATTTATTTTTGTTCTTACCATTCAATTCAACTGAAAATAGCTACTAATAAAAATCTGGTTGACACAATGTATAAAATATCACATGAATCCTCCCATAAGTCTGATATAGACTTGTTTCTCAGCTAGAGGACCTTGTTTCTCAATAATTATCCAATAGCATTCACACAATTCCACATAAATAATAAATTGAGAAAACTTAAAGGAGCTTCCATTAAACATACGAACCCAATTTTTACACAAAATATCAATATCAAACCCTCGGTTTCTATACCTTTTACGGAAGACTGTCATTCCAGATTGAAAGAATTTTGAATGATTTCAAAATTGGAACAGTTTTTAGAGTTGAGTCTAAACTTGATAAATTTAAAAAATAGGGAAAAGATGCACTTGACATGTTTCTGTTGACTAATGTGGTTTACAGAATTGTTTGTTAGAATTGTGATAAATATTAAATTGGCCAAACTGGTAGATTGCTTTCAATTAGGACCAAGGAACATCAAGATAATTTCTGACAAAGTCCAAAAACCATAAAGTAATAGCGAAACATCAAGTTTAAACATGTCATCAGTTTGATTTAGGAACATGTTCAAGTTTTGTATAATGAACCAAATAGGTTTAGAAGATTAGAAGCCGATATGTTCTTTATTAGGAACAAATGTGACAATTGTCTTAACATTATTACAGATTGGTCTTCTTATAGTCCATTGTACAATATCATTTCAGATTCAATAATCTGATTTCAATGTTTGACTCATATTCTTAAAATAAGAATATAGGGACCACATAAAATAAGCGTAGATCTTAAATCAATTATGATACTGTATTATACGTATCCTTGATTCGATACTTACGGCATTGAACAAGTTTTAATTTTAACTGAATATTTAGTATGATAAAGAGTTTTTTTTCATTTTTTTTTACACCGGATCAATAACCGGAGAAAAATAATCCGAAAATTCATTTGGTTTCATTGAATTCCTCAACAATTTTTGGTTTTTACACTCAAAAGTGTCTTGTTCGTATGAATAGTATATATTTATTATGATATTTTTTTTTAAATATTGACCAAAAAACTTGTATCCTAATGAGGAGAGCGTTTACTCTCGAAACGTCGTTTCTAATAAAGGAAACGAGTAATCCGTTTTTAAATGAAAAATTGGTCTGAAGTATGTCATAAACACCAACTATATCAAATAACAATAATAAATAGGTTGAACAATTTTTAGAAACAAATTCAATCATTTGGCATATCCATGCTTCGAAAAATTCCATTTTTTGTGGAATCATTTACTTTTATTCGAAGAACAAGAATAATTCATATTAGAGTTCCATGAAACAACATTCATAATTGTTATAAACAATTGTTATAAACAAATTCACTTATTTGGCATATCTATGCATCTAAAAATTTTCTTTTTCGTGGAATCATTTATTTTCATCTCAAGAACAAGAATATCACACATCAGAGTTCCATGAAACAACATTTGACACTGTTATAAAAATTTTCATAAACAACCTCACTTATATGGCATTCAAATGCATCGAAAATTTGTCTTTTATATGGAATCATTTCAAAAGTCCCAAAAAATATATTAATAAATGCCAAACAAAAAAACCTCTTCCATGGTTGCAATTTTGACGTTTGGTAGAGGAGCTGGAATATTGACATGGAATAAGTCTTTGTATCAACGAAGCCAATCGCAGTGACACTTAAATAAGTGAATTTTATTGTATGATTTGTTAATAAAAATGGTAAATGTTATTCGATGAAAATAACATGAAAATAAGAGTCCACAGAAAAGAAAAGTTTTCGATACACAGATATGCTGAATATAAAAATTTGTTTCTAAAAATGACGAATGTTGTTTCATAGAACTCTAATGTGTATTATTCTTCTCCTTCACGTGGAAATGAATGATTCCACAAATAATATAATTTTTCGATACACAGATGTGCCAAATAAGTAAATTTATTTATAAAAGTTGTTTAAAACAATGACAAATGTTGTTTCATGGAACTCTAATGTGTAGTATTCTTGTTCTTCAGATGAAAATAAAAGTTTTCGACACACAGATATACCGAATAAAAGAATTTGTTTATAAAAATGACGAATGTTGTTTCATCGAACTCTAGTGTGTAATATTCTTGTTCTCCAGATGAAAATAAATCATTCCACAGAGAAGAAGAATTTTGATGCACAGATATTCCAAAAAAGTAAATTTTTTCGTAAAAATTGTTTAAACTTTTAACTATAATTGTTATGTGGTGCTTGTTCGCAACTAAAAATTGACCCTTCACATTTACATTACAAAACCTATGTAAGTAATACACTCGAAATCCAAAAATGCAACAGTTGACAGTTATATCCATCAATTTGTTTATAACAATTGACAAAATACAGGATATTCATCTAAAAGTTATATTTTCATTTTAAAAAAGAAACTTCACTAATTCAACACCTTTGTGAAGTAATATCGATGAATGAGGCTATGTATATATCGCAGATATAACCAATTGCAAATTATAAGTTAAATAACAAATTATTGAATGAAAATTTCAGGAAACGTGCACCTCAACGTTAAACTACGATTCTTCATGATCATCTGCAAAAAAAGAAGCTCCGATCCGTTGAAAATTGATGAGTCAGCTGATTTTTGTCCTAAAAAAGTGCTTTTTTCCCACTGTGCCCTGTAGCAAAGGACGCAACAATCTTCCTTTACCACTCCGGCAATGATATAAGAAAAAATTGTTATTGTGAAAATGGAAGAGAAGAGTTTGAACGGAGAGATACAATAATAGATTAAAGAATTGGAAGATTTTTAGAGGAAACTGTTGAGGAAGGAGTCAGCGAAGAAAAAAGGAAGAAGGATGAGCGATGGAGGATACACGGAGAAAATAGGGGAGTGAGAGAGAAATTTGAAAGATAGGGGAGAAAGAAGAGTAGTAAGAGGAGAGATGGAAGGAAAGAGGATTTTAATTCGTTATGCGACACGATATAAGGAAAGGAGAAAAAAATTTTGAGAGGAAGCAGGGAAGACTAACAAGGAGGTGGATATATGGAAACTAGTATATAAAGAGGAAGAAAGGAAGAATAAAGATTACCAGGAGATTGGAATGGTAGAATAGACAAAATATTGTATAGGTACGTGAGGAAGAGTGGGGAAGAGAATAACGAACCAAGGAAAAGGAGGAAGGGAGAAGGAAGAAGGAAAGGATAACAGAAGGGGAAAAATCCCAACAAAAATTTGAAAGCATAGAAAAAAGGAATTGTGGAGTAAGGTTTGAATAATGTGCAAAGGGGTATGGGGAAATAGACAGAAAAATGGGTAAAAGCTGGAGTGTGGTATCAAAATAAAAAAAAAGGGAAAGAGTAGAATATTAGAGGGGGTGGGTAACGATGATGCTGACATAACCTGAGGTATATGCTTCAATAGTTTCGGAGACGTTGAAGAGAGAAAAAGAGAAAAAATATTGTTGTATGGAATCAGGTAGGACTTGAAAGAGGTTTGAAAATAATAAATTATGTTTATGTGCTACATTCTATTTTGAATTGAAAAATCAAAAGAAGAACAGAGGAGATAGTAGCCCATCTATTGGATTGGAAAGCAGCGTTCGACCCATTGGACAGGGGAAAGATAGATAAAGTAATGCAGAACAATGACATGAATGGAGGTTTGAGGAGAACAGTAGTTGAAATATTTGGAAAGACAAGAAGTAGGGTAAGGTTTGGGGATTCATTTGAGGATAGTTTTTGCTAAGCCAGAAGGTCAAGGAATGTTTATCTCCTAGGCCCAGTACTATTCAATATATTTATCTCAGATTTGGAAGAACGAAGGTGAAAAATGCGAATAAAGTTGAGGAATTTATGGGGCCGAGATATGGGGACGGAAAGAGAGAAAGAAAGAAGAGGCGTTAAAAGAGGAGTATATTCGATATAAGTTGGAGGTAAAATGAAGAGGCCAGGTCAAATATTAAGGGAAGATGTTAGAGGGAATACATTGAGAACAAATACAAAAAGCTGAGTGTATAGTTTCGGGGAGGAACAAACAGGGTGCGATTAGCAATCGGCAAAGAAAAGATGTCAAAATAAAAATTGGAGACGAATGAGAGTTGGAGAGCAGAGAGATGAACAGAAATAGCGAATGAAGACTAGGAAATGCAATAGGAGGAGTAATGTAGCGAGAAAAAGGAATAAAATAAATGCAGAGTATGCACATGTGTAAAGAAGACCTGAAAGCATTTGAAGATTACCCATTCATACCTTAATAGAATACAGTGATGAACCACCAACGTATTTGTGCTTTTACATCCTTACAAAGCCGAAACTAGCAGGATTATCGACAACCAAAAGCAATATTTCGCTTCAAAAGTGTTTTTAATCCGAAACTTTCTTTTATGACTTCCCTCATTGGGAGTGAAAATGCTTATAGATACTTGGTGTCCTGGAAAGGCCCTTCTTCGAAAGGCAGAACGTTAAAAGTTTCTTAAATAAACAATTGGTCCAGTATACCAGAAAAGCTCAACATCTTCAATTATTTTTCTCAGCTGGTCGACATCATCCAATTAAAGCTAATAACGCATCCTTTATCAATATCTCGCGTAATAATAAACCAATCACTCAGTTGTCCATTAACTTCTACACTTGCCTTACTTCTATTACGAAGTGCTTTTACTGCTTTCAGAAGCTATCTATTTGCTTTATACTCTTTGAAGACATTCCTAGGTTTCGCTTCATCTAATTCATCGGAAACCGCTTACAAATCATTAAGAGCACAGAAAACTGTTTCACTTACGCTCAAATTTTTGAATGTGATCTGTCTCATACTGAAAATCTGTTCCACACATGATATGCTTAGCATGAATCGATATTGAAATTTTCTCATCCTTTTCATAGTTATTTTCAAGACCTTGTTAATAAGATTCTTGTTGAATATTCCACCTAAGGTACTTAATAAGTTTGTTGTTTTTTTTTTATTTTAAAATTGTTCCTATCATCCTTTCCCTTGTAGATAGAGCCCATAATCACCATTTTACAGTTATTCATTCATGCAACAAACCACTCTTGAACATGAATATTCATTTGGAAAAATTAATTTGCTCAGTGATGAGGTTACTTATGAGCTAGTTGATTCTCTCTTCAGATATTAAAAATGACGCAACAGTAAGAATAAAAAATTATACCTTAACCTTTGGGATTCATAGCAGTATTGCAGCTTAAGTAAACGCTCAAACTTGATAAACCCAATCTCATCTCACCACCTCGTCTCTTCATAGCAAGGTTGAAGTATAGTACAATATCACCTCCAATCTCGCAACTTTTTTTTATGCAACAATAAATGATATCCGTATACGCAGTCTCGGGAAAAATTCAGTTAGTCATAAACGTAGAACTGCTCAGCGAGATATAAACAAGGAGTTATAAAGAAGCGCAGGAGGGAAATTGTAATTACGAGTAAAAAATTGAATACGTGATAAAAGAAGAGGTGGCATATTTCTTGTAATTTAATTTTTGTCCGCAGTTGAACCGAGCACATGAGCAAAGTTAGTGGCATATAAAAAAATGTTGACTTTTGTTTCCCTTTCTACGGAATTTCACACGATTTTTGAATAGAATATACATTTTAGGAATTTCTTTCAGCTTTGCTAGAAAGTCACGATTTTTTTCCTCGCAGCTTTCTTTGTTCACGCCTTTTATTTATTCTGTGTCAATTATGGGTACTGTCTCATTAAACTTATGGAATGGGAATATGAAAAAACTTCTGATCATTGTTGTTGGTAGCCTGATCGGTTATTTATTACTCAAAGTTGTTTCGTGTGTTGAAATTCAGAATTTTCCAAATAATTCAAAAAAAATATCTACAGGAAATCCCTTTGGTGGGTGAAAATTATATGAAACCTCATTATTTTGGAAAATATTCCACCTTTTGAATACTTGGCTTGGGCGCTTCAATCAAAACTTGTGAATCGTATGATACATTGATCAGGATATTATACTTCTTCCCCGTGTTGCTTTTTACTGACAATTTTCATCTAAAAACGAAATTTCAATATGAAATCATAATGTTCTGAAAAAGGCTTCAAATTTCCATAAATTTTCGGTTGCGTTACTTTTCTTTCACAAAAAGTCAGCATTTTCGAACAATAGAGTGAGCACCATGACGCTCGTGATATTTTATGCAATCATAGTATGTTTTTCAAGCTTCTTCGTCAAGTTACGACATAATGGAATATAGATTCTGAGAATGCAAAGTTTTCCATTTTTGTTTAAAATCTGGACAGAATAATTATATGTCATTCGTAGAGACGGAACATCTACAGCAGAAACACGCTTTCGTTTTTTGCTCCCCAATTGCTGTTCAGTTAAAGAAACTTTCAAATAGGCTTCCATGCTACTGGGATGAGGCAATTATATTATTTCCAACTGATTTGTTCTCTCCAATGTCCGTCATTTTCCAATTTGAAATCAATTTGATCAAACGACACAACAATTGTTCCGTTTTTTTTTTACTTCAGTGATCGGACGGGCACTGGTTTTTAAAGCATGGTATGTAGAATAATTTGGTAGATTTGAACTCATTTTCGTTTTGTCGCTTATGACGAACAAGGAACAAGGATTATGCAGGCATCACAAACAATGACAGGAAGCAGTTTATCTTCAGCATAATAGCTCACAGATTCTTTGGTTTAACCTTGAACAATCGTTTCTCTTTTTTAAGACAAAGCAAGGTAATTTTTTCAAGGTTTTCAATATGAGTTTTAGCAAGGTCTCGAAATTTTTCAGACATATTCTACGACACAGACATATTCTACGGGTACTATATCCCTGCAGGATATGGTGCCCGAGGCCAAGCCGAGGGCATCATATCTCGCAGTTCAGGTCTTTCAAACTTCTCCCCGCGTAGTATATACTGTTTTTCTTTATACGCGGTCAAAAGTGCGGCTGAGAATCATATTTTTATGAACAATATAACAGCAGAAATAATTATGGCTGATGGCAGCAACGAGAGCCTCATGAATTACGACCCAAAAGTTTGCTATATGCTATAGATTTGAAATTTGTGTGATCGATGAGTAACAAATGAACAGTCCGACACAAAAACTGAAGTAACCGTTGGAATTGTCTTCCAAATGTCAATAACTTTAGAAATGCTTTAATTTAAAAAAAAATTTCTCTTTCAAAAAGAGAAAAATCGCGCACGGAGACGTTTGGAAGACGATTCCGATCAAATCCGATCGTCATCCTAGTTCTCGTATCGGATTGTTCATTCATCAATTATCGATCAAACAAATTTCTAATCTATATCATATAGCAAACTTCAGGGTTGTCATGAATTGAGTATTGGTGCGCGCGAGTAAGTTTTTTCTCCCGGTGTGACAGAGAGCGTAAGTGCCGTTCTATCAATGCTTAAAATTAGACCTTCTGCCTTACGATCGATGCTGGAAGAACGTACTTTCGACCGAAGTATAAAGAAAAATTATTTTCACAGGACTTTTCATAGATATGTTTCCATAAGGTAGGAGACTCCATCAATTTTCACATCAACGTGTTGTTTTGTGTTGTTGTTTTATGTTGCTGTGTTAACAGCGGCATCTAACATAGTAGGTATATTTTGGGATTCCACAAGGACTCAATTATGTTTCAGGAGTTTACTATATATTTCATTTCCTTTTTTTCTACATCCAGTTCGTACTGTATCATATCCTTGTATTATCCTTCCTCTAGCGCCATAGATGATCCCAGACCTTCTTCAACTGAGCAGCAACCAAGAAGTAAAGTGACATGATTTTCTTTTTCCCTAACATGCTCAATTAAAAATTCTTCTTTTGTTTGGGAACGGATCATCGCCTGAAACAAGAGATCACGTGAACCCAACAATTTCAAAACAAAATAGAATTAAACAGTTAAAGTTGGGAAAAAATGTGATCACAGCGCCAAGGTGGCTCAATGTTTATTGGTTACTTAAACTTTCTAAGTAAATACACAACAGATTCCGTGATTACAACAATCGAATAATTGGAATTTGAAACCTCAATATCATTTGAGGCGAAAGTCACTGAAGTCACTAAACGGATTAGTTTTCGTCCCGATGAGAGATTTATTTTTTCCTCTGTCAATTTTGATTGAATGTCATTTACAGACAAAATTATTCTTTTATGTTTAAATCTCGAAACTTAATTTCTTATGTAAGCAGAGAGCGGAAATCTGGTCAAGTATATTTGAAATTCGGCTTTGATGCAGCAAGCGAAGGTAGTTAAAAGATTCGAGAGTTAAGGAGCTCTTTGTTTTCGGACTCGTGCTGGTACGTAAGGAAAATTTCAACAGCGTATCAACATTATAGTTCAAAATTGGCATCAATCGCTTTGGCGGAAGTCGACTTGAAAATGGGTGATGTCCTGGCTGGCATAATGTCGCACAGCAGTCTTTATCTGTGCACATGGTGTTATGCCAAGAAGAACTCTCTCCACAAACCTGGTACTTTAAAAACTACCTCCTGTTCGAAAAAATGTCGAAGAGTGGAGAAAAGCAGGTGTAGTCCGGATAAAAAAAATTGCTTCTATCCTTTGATCATCACAAACAGCGGTGATAAACTGTTAAGCTCCCCCCTCCCCCCTTATCGCCCGTTTTTGAAAACACAAAATGACCAAGTACCCTGTCCATATCTCTGAGGTGAACACCGACCCATCCATTCATGACTCAGAGAGTAGGATGATCCTTCCTCTTGCATCGCAAGAATCAAGGATGGTATTCAACGAATCCCAGAGGGAATCTAGCACATCCCTACTGTCACCTCCGACTGGAGCAAAGTAACTTATGATACATGATCTTCTGGTTCTCACTTTCATTATTACTCATAGTAACAGTGAAAATGCACAAATATTCTGTTTTGCTCTCTGAATTATGATCACATTTACTCATCGGCTAGCATGTGATTCATTATTTACTCCCGACCAAAGCTCGATCTCATTTCTTATCTTCCTCACATCCTTTTTTCTTCAGCAACAATGGAATATCTGGCTTCCTTACGCGCATTGTATCCTGCATTTCCTTTTTCCTAAAACCCTTCACACCTCCAGAAGTCCATACGCCTTGTCTACATTCATCACTAAGAATTTGTTCAAGGGCATGCCTGCCGTTATTTAAAGTGTCCATTTCTTCCAAGCTATATTATAATTTGTAGCATTCATTATGTGAAGTATCTCCCTAACTACTAACAGCTGAGTTGCCACAAGGTGCAGTGTTCATTTATTACGTCATTCATACCAAACATCAGTTATGTAAAATGGCGAGGGAAAGAAGAATAGTATGGAAATTCTCAGACTTTCGAAAGTGCATGAACTTTTACACATTCCCCAAAATTTCAAACAATCCCAAATAATGAAGGGCTTCCCACTGTGACAAATAGTCCGTCAGTAATGAAGTTCTAATGTCAAATGCCAATATAAATCCACATCTCCAAACATTTACTGATACTGAATTCCAGTCTGCATGCCATTGAATGAACACTTTCACTGCCGCGCTGCGTCGAACTCATTGATTTCAAATAACTGGGCTAAAGGTATGATGGCGGCAATGGCTTTTGGATGCAACGAAATTGCTCCATCTAATACATTTGAAATTTGGGAATAAAATCCACTGCTTACTCTCTGATGGTTTACAGATATTCTTATTCAGAATATTTCGTAGATCTCACAAGTATTTCTAACACTTGGAAAATTTTTCATGATTTCAACGGATATAATATCAATCCTTCTTATCCTTAAGAAGCTGCTACACTATTTAACATTACCAATGGAATTTTATAACGAGAATTATTACGAAAACTATGCTCCTGAAGGCCGATTCAGACTAGCCGTTTTCGGTTGAGGTTCGATGGTCTGGTTCGGTTCTTGGTTGACAGATACAGCTCACACATAAAGTGACGTGAGTGACGTGCAGCAGGCCTCGTGGCTTCAACAAGCGCTCTCCACCGGACCGGCGAACCGCAACCGAGAATGGCTTGTTTCCCTCGCTCTTCTTTATTTCTCATGTCTCTTCGGATGGAATAAGTCCTTGAATGATTCTTTGAAAACTCCATCCATTCCTCACTCCTGATCTCCTCACTTACGACCCCCCCCCCCCCCCCCCCCCCCCACCCCCCTTTCTTTTTTTTTACACCTCCCTTTCTTTTTTTCTTTTCTACCCCCCTTTTTGTTT
>WSXT02191793.1:6816-19690 GCA_011762715.2 Neuroterus valhalla
TTCGGTGGGGTCGCGGAGAAATCCTTTTAATCGTTTTTACGAGGACATAAGATCCCCCCCCCGTCCCCCCTCTTCGAAGGGCGGGGGGGGGGGGGGGGGGGCATGGAAGTCTCCTATAACTGGTAAAAGGAATAATGTAGGTCTTACACCTTACCCATTTTCCGAGTCTCGTGGGGGGCGTGAAGGCACCTCTTCGATGGGCGTCGGCCTCCCCACTCCTACCGGCTGATACAGGAAAAACTCAAAACTAGAGGAAACCTGTAGGAGACACAAAACACCGCAAAACCGCAGCTGCAAATCAAATCCAAACTCGACTCTGATTGAAGCCAGCAGCAGCAGATAAATTATGAACAGACCCCCTTTACTTTCATATACTTTTCCCTATTTCCTCGTCATTCAACTCTGACCCCTTTTCCTTTCTCGTCCTTCTACTTCCCTCATCAATCTTCTATTGATCTGGACTCTGGAATGATTCCTAAATAGACTCCTCTCGTGTCCCTCCGTGTCTCAAACCTTCTCAACTTCACTCCCAGATCTTCCTTCCTCCAATGCTTTTTTGTTACACATCAACCTTACCCCTTCCTTATCTTTCCGTGATTCCTCCTCTCCGTGGTTCCCTTGTTCCACTTATTCTATTTCCTTGAGATACCTTCTCGCATCTTTACATATTTCCCGTCCTGCTATGGTTCCACTATTCTTTTCTTTCTCCACACAGATACTCCTTTCTGTAAACACCCTTTCACTTTCTCTTGCTGATCTGCCCGACAACGGAGTCAATCAATGGCGCCCTTACCTAACTCACACATAAACCCCATCATGATTCCTGCACTAGCTCTATCTCTCTTCCTTAATCTGACTACCATCTGGAACTTTACCTCAATCTCCATGGAAGCCCAATTTCTATTAAACCGCATCCCTTGCTCTCTATCTACGTTCCTTTTAGTCTCATAACATCAAATCCTTGTGCATTCCTCCAGGAATCCTAATCATCGTTTTCTACCCCTACTAGATTCCAATAAAGCACCTCTACTAGTTCTCCATCCTCCTTTTGTCTAAGCTCCTTCCCACGGAACAAGTATCCCTACACTCTCCTCAACTCTTCTTTCTCCTTATTTTACATCCAGATTTTCTGCCTAATTTTTGTTTTCTTATGCACGTCCTTTTTTGTTCTACCTCTAATCCTTCCTTTCCTGAATTTGTCATTCAGCATTGCCTGAAATTTCTTTTTCTTTCTATGTCAAATCGTGGCAGATGTAAACCTCCTTATCCTCAATCGTGTTGCTACTCTTTATTTCCATGCCCTCTCACTTTCATTTCAATCATCTTCTCTACCCTCTTGTCTTCCTTTATACCTTCAACCGGCTCTTTGATCCCTCTCACGTTTTGTCTCAACCCCCTGGTCACTGTTATTCCTAAGTGTCTCTGCATTCGAATACATTTCTATGTTCGGGTAATTTACGCGTTCGTTCTAGCGCTTCGCTTCAAGGTGCTTTGTACCACACGTTTGGGAGGTGAAAAAATAACGGTCTTTGACTATGTGATAGTATACGATGAGGTAAAAGGGAAGGTCAAGAAGCTAGAGGTAGGCGACTATATAGATTCTGATGACTTTCTACTAAAACTGACGTTAGAGGGTGATGAAAGTATCAAAGATATGGGCAAAAGGAAGTAAAGGTAAGAAACAGGAATAGGGGATTGGTCAATAGAAAGAAAAGAACAATCAAAAGAGAAGCTGAAGGATGTAAAAATGGGGGAAGAAAATGTTAATGAAGAGATGGAAATAATGATAGGAGGAATAAAAAGTGCGTTAGAGGAAACAAGTAGAAAAGAAGTTAGTGCGGGAGAGAACGGTAATGGATGGGATAAGGAATGTAAAGAGTAAAAGGAGGAAGTGAGGAGGGAACTGAGGAGATGGAGGAAAGGAAAAAGTAGTGGGGAGGAATATAGAAGTAAAAAGAAAAAATATACGGAGAGACGTGATGAAAAAAAGAGGAGGAAAATCGAAGGTTTGAACATGAGGCGGAGAAGGCTTAAACAGAAGAAGAGGTTTGGAAAGTAGTAAATAGAGAGAAAAAAGGAGGAAGAGGGTAAATCATGATATAGAGATGGTAGAATGGAAGAGTATTTCATGGATCTGCCAGGAGCGGTAGAATATAAAGTGAGGAAGGGTGGAAGAGAGGGAAGGGAAAGAGATGAGGAAGAGGATATAATAAGAGAAGAAATAATCAATGTTTAAGGAATAATAAAAGAGAGGAAAGCTCCAGGTCTGGATGAGATCCCAAACGAAGTGTGAAAATATGGGGCAAATGAAATAAAAGAATGGTCGTGGATAATGTGCAATAGGATATGGAGAGGAGAAGGTTGTTCAGAGATATGGAAAGAAGGGGTAGTGGTACCGATATTGCAAAAGGCAAAGGAGAGGAGGTCAAGGATCAGAGGGGAGTGACGCTTATGCCAACCTTATACAAGGTGAATGTAACGGTATTATCGGAGAGATTAAAGAAAGAAGTAGAGGAAAAAGAGATACTGCTACCAAATCAGAGGGGGTTTAGAAGAGGAATGGGGGTGATGGACAACATATACGTTGTAAATTATATAGTAAATAGGAGGATTAGGAAGGGGAGGGGAGGAATGGTAGCCATGTTCGAAGACCTAAAAGCGGCGTTCGATTCTTTGGACAGGGAAGAGATAGAAAAGGTTATGGTGAAAAAAGGTATAAGGGAAGGTCTAATAAAGAGAGTTTCAGAAATATTCCGTGAGACAAAAAGCAGGGTACAAGTAGTCGATCAAGTAGGCGATGGTTTCTGGTTGATGAGAGGAGTAAGGCTAGGGTGTCTTCTGAGCCTACTATTATTTAATATCTTGATCTCTGACTTGGAAGAAGCAATGAGCAGAAAAGGGTGGAGAGGAGTCAAGGTGAGAAAATAAAGATATACACACTGGCATACGCAGATGATATAGTAATAATGGCGGAGGATGAAGAGGGAATGGCGGGGCTGATTACAGGGTTGGAGAGATACTCACATGAGAAGAAATCGACTTTTAATGTAGGAAAGACGAAGATAATGGAGTTTGGAAAAAGAGGAGGAAGAAAAAAAGTATGGACTGGAAGATGGAAGGGAGTGAAAATTGAAGAAAAAAAAGAGTTTAGATATTTGGGATACACTTCGCAAGCAAATGAAAATCATAGGGCACATATTGAAAGAAGAAAAAGAGCAGCAGGGGTAATAGAACAGGTATGGGGAATAGGAAAAAGAAGATTCAAGAAAGATTGGAAAAGGAGAATGTGATGGTTCGATACTCTGATGTGGCCAGTTTTAGGATATGGAACAGAAATATGGGGATGGAAGGAAAGGGGAGAGATGGGAAGGTTACGGGGACGATATGTGAGAGGAAACGCAAATTAATTATCAGAGCAGGGAGGAGGGTATGGGAATTTGAAGAGAAGCTCAGGGTCGGGGAGGGGAGGGGGAGTAAGCGAAAGAATGTTTGAGAGGGGTAGAAGAAAGAAGAGGGAGGGCGATTACGTTAACGAAATGGGAAGAAGAAAGAAGGGAGTTCCTTACAGATAGGCATGTAGGAGAGGAAATTGAAGTAAACTTTGAAGAATTAGAAGGAAAAGATGAGGAAAGGTAACGAATGGAAAGATGGGGAAGGATAATGGAATCAAAATTCAATAAATGGTATAAGATAATAAGAAGAAGGACCACCAAAGTATTTGGAAAAGGGGTGTGGAGAAAAGGGATGGACAAGAATAGCAAGTTTAAGATTGGGGAACGAGGTCAGGGAAACGATGTGTTGGGAGGAAATAGAGACAAGAAAGTGCAGAATGTGTAATTGGAAAGAAGAAACATGGGACTATGTATGGAAAGGACGTATGAGAGGAATGGGAGATAGAGGAAGTTGGCAAGAGAACGTGGTAAGGATTATGGGAGAGAAAGTTCAGGGGGAGGAGTGGATGAGGGAATTGGAGGAAGCTAGAGGAGCGAGTGAGAAACAGTGTAAGAATGATTGTTCAATAGGGAAGGGTAATGGGAAGAGAAGTGAAAGGAAAAGGAAACGGAAGTCTCACAGAAAAATAAATTAGATAAAATTGTACAATTAGAATGAGTAGAATTAAGTAGAATAAGATGAAGCTGCGCTCTTTCTCTCTTGCTTGTACACTAAAAACTCTAAAAACGCTCAAATACTCGATCACTCGTCGTTCACTCGATTGCTCGCTCCTAGTCTTTGAGTCAACCCGCCCCGTAATGTTGGGTTGCGTTAGGATAAGAATTTTAAATGTATATATGTATATATTAGGAAGTAAGATTGGCTTAGAGAAGGAAAGAAATTGTTCAAAATTAATGGAAATTTTTGTATGAGAAGGAACGGAGGTTATGTTTGAAAAAATTGAATATAGATAAAGGTTTGATGTTCGGCACATCTTTGTCTTCGACTCAGTCAGAATGGTGACGTCGATACGACGACAATCCGACGTCATTCACGTTTATTAGCTCACTCCCATTACACACCTCAGGATTCTTTCATGGAGACTCTAGACCTTCTTTTGCTCCTTCCGAACCCATATTTCTACGCCATAGCATACGACCGTCCGCTCTAGTACATCGAACATCCGAATTCTCATCCTCCAATCATCCCTGAACCTTTTCTTCCCTCTTCCAGCATTATACTGAACAACAGTGGACTCAATGGGCAGCCTTGCCTGAGTCGACTTCCTGTCCAGAATTCCTCTCCTTTCTCATTACCTATCGTCACTCTGAACCTAGTCTCCACAAATGTTTCTCTTATTCTTTCAATCAAATCTTCCTCTACTCCCCTTTCTTTCATTGGCTGCCACAATACCTTTTTTTGTTCACTGAGTCGAATGCTGCTTCAAATTCAACGAACAAGGCCACTAGTTTCCCTTTTTTTCGCCCTAAGTTCCTATTTACTATATAGTTTAAGACGTAAATGTTATCAGTTGTTCCCATTCCTTTCCTGAAACCCGTCTGGTTGTGTGGGATATTTTCTTTCTCTTCTACCTGTCTCTCTAGCCTGTTCCTGAGCACTTCCGCATAGATCTTATACCCTACCGACATCAGAGTAATGCCTCTATAATCCTCCATCTTTTTACCCTCCCCCCTTTTGTAAGTGAAATCACTAATCCTGTCCTCCATTCTTCAGGCCATCCTTCTCTCCATTCTTTATTACAAATTCTCCTCATCTCTTCTCTTATTCTTTCCCCCTCATATTTGAGAGCTTCATTCTCCATGTCATATTCTCCTGTCGCTTCATTTCTTTTTAGCCTTTCTATTGCCCCGTTTACTTCCCCCCTACTCATATCGTTTTTATTTTCCCCTCCTTCATTTGTTACCTTCTTCTCTTCTTCTCTAGCCTTAATTTCTTCCCCCACTAACAGTCTTGTGAAGTACTACGTCCACTAACTCATTTTGATATCCTCATTCATTCCCTTCCTTCTTCCTCTTTCCCTATTTATCCCCTCCCATACCTTTCCCCCCTTCACCGCTTTCTCCACTTCTTCCTTATATCTTTCCTTTTCCTTCTGCTTTTTCTCGTTTACCATTACCTCATATTCTCGCTTCCTCTTGTTGTACTCCCTTTTGCTAATGTCTCCTCTTCTCCATTCTCTAACACTCTCCTTTATTTTCTCTTTACCTTCCTTACATTCCTCATCCCACCATCCTATTCTTTCTATGGCTCCTTCCTCTTTTGGGGTTACAGCCTCTTTCACCTTATCTATTACCCCCTTCATTCTTTCTATCATCTCGTCTACCCCTTCCTCTTCCTCACCTTCTAGATTCTCCTCCTTCATCTTTGCTCCGAATTCCATCAGCTATTCTCTTCCTCAGCGCCTCATGTTTACCTCTTTCACCGCTTTCACCTCTTTCATCGCTATTACTGGGAAGTGTTCTGAGCCTATCTCAATATCCACTTCCATTCCTATAATGAGCTTCCTTACCCTTTCTTCAGCTAGAACGTAGTCTATTACTGTTTCGTCTTTCCCTGTGAATGTTATTCCATCATCCTCATCCGCCTTTGTATTCCCATAGCAAATAAACCATCCTGCTTCTCCTATCAAGTTTGGGAGTATCTCACCCTCGCGATCTATTTCCTTATTTTTCGATTTCCTCATGAATACTTCCTCCTCTTCATTCCATACCTCTCCTCCCTGATTTCCAGTCCACGCGTTGATGTCACCCCTAATCAATACCAAACCTCTCCTTTTTTTCTATCCATCTCCTTTAAACTTTCCATCCCTTCTCTTCTCCTCTTCTCCTGTAAACGCATACGACTGCTACTCTTTTCCCTCACTTTAATTCTTCTCATCATAACTCCATCCTTTGTTTCGCCCTCTTCTTCTGCACCCTGATTTACCACAAGATTCTTTCTTATCCCTGATACCATGCCACCTATCCCTCTCTCCTTTTCGTGTTCTTTCCTTGCTTCTTGCATTTTCAACACATACCCTCTTGCTGCCTTCCTTTCTATTGCCTTCCAGTCTTTTTCGTCCACCCATGTCTCACTCAACATTATTACGTCCAATCTTTACAACTCTGCCCAGAAACCTTCCTCCTCATTTTTTATTGATGAAACATTCCAGAACGCTATACTAACTTCCTTACCTCCCTCCTCCGCTTCTCTTGTCCTCGTTCTCAATATTTTTTGTCTTTTGGAAACCCCACCGCGTTTTCTCACTTTCATTCTGCTGTCCTTTTTGTTTCTCTCTTCCTAGCCTAGTTTGACAGGCTTTTAATGCTCCTTCTTTTTTTTGCCGAACCCTTTACTCTCCGTCTACCCATATTCTATCCCTTCCTACTATGACCCTACTGAATTTCCTTCTTTCTTCAAATGCACTTTGCCCTATACTCCATTTCCTTCTCCTCTCCTGCCGTGTCATATCTTCTTCGATTCTCTCTGTTCTTCCTTTCAGCAATCTCTTTTTTCCCATGATTTCAAATTTCCCCTCCTCACTTCCTAGTGTCACCAAACACATGTCTTTTCTCCCTCCTTCAAATCTCCTTATTCTCCTTACTCTTCCTACTGTTACTGTTGCTCTCTTGTCTTTATTCACTTTCTTTACCTCTTCCTCTCCTGTTCCGCTTTTTATATCCACCCCCTTGATCACAACGTTCTCCTTTCTCCTCTTCCTTTGTTCTCTTCCTATCTTCCTTTCTATCTGTTTCTCCTGCTCTTATGTCGGTTCTCTATCGCTTCCAGTCTTCTCCAAGAGTTTATCTTTCTCTCCTCTCCATAATTCATCCCTCTCTTCTAATTCCTTCCGCAGTTCCCGTACCTCCTCTCTCAGTTCCTGACCCAGAACCTACATTTTCTGGCATATCTTATCTTCCAAATCTTGAAACATTCTCACATTCAAATTTTCATCAATCTCCTTCCCTTCCGGCGTTTTCCTCTTTACTTTCGTTTTCTTCAATTTTGTCCCCTCTATATCCTTGTCCTCCTCCTTTTTTTTTCCTTTTTTCCTCGGTCGACCTTCCTCCCTCGCTACCCATGTCCTCGCTACTGGTCGTGTTTGCATATTTGCGCCATTTGTCGAGGAAACTGCTCGTTTCTCTCGTGAGCGAGCGCGCTGACTCCCTATCTCCTTCATCTTCTTCGTCCTCCTTTTCCCTACTTGCCTCCTTTTCTAATTTCGGCTCGCTCTCCTCGCTTGTGACGGTTCTCTGGCGCCCTCCAACTGGAGTGCCTGGACTACGCAGCGCAGACATCTTTCACTTACCCACTGAGTAAGTCACGCAAACCTTACGTATTTAACGCCAACCACGCCAACTATCCCCTCTGCAAACTACCCAAAAAACCACCCCCTCTGCACCAACCTTTCACCTCCCTGTGTTCGCCGACTTCACCTCTCCTCCCTGCAGGTCCCGAAAAACTCCCCTCTAAAAACTACTTCCACCCGTCACAGGATCTAACCTAACCTCAAAAAATAAGTCCTCTCTTACTTTCACGGTTACTCCCTTACATTCACTCCCCTTTCACTCCCTTCACTTTCACTCAAACTTCCACGCTAAACCTTTCTACTCACCACCACTTTTCCACTCTTCACTTCTATTAACTCCTTCTAAAATTCTTTTATTATTGTTCGAGTTCACATATTTTTTGGTTAAAATTGAATTATTTGGTAAAAACTCCATCTATCTGGGTTGAAAATCCCACTATCTGGTGGGAAATTTACTTCCTGTTCGGAAATTTAACTTTTCCATTGAAATTGGTGTTTTCGGTAGAACAGAAGGAAGATTATTTCGTAGGGAATTAATCTCTTTGTGTTTGGAATTTTCTTGTGAGGATAGAAAAATCAACCATTCGGTTTGTAATTAACTTTTCATTTAATATTTATTTTTTTTAGATTAGAGATTTGTCGTTTTAGTTTGAAAATTGCAACATTTTTGGCTGTAGTTTATTACTTTTGTTCGAAAATCCGACCATTTGATCAAAAACCCATCTTTTAACATTTCAATCTGTCGTCCAAAATGAATTTTCCCTGCTTAGAAACTTAACTCTCCTGTTATGAATTCATCTTTTTTTGTTAGAAAATCTATATTTTTTTAGCGAATTTTTAACTTGTTTGTTGAAGTATAAATATATCCTGTTTTTCCAAGTATAAAGTATTTATAGAATTGTGTTGTTTAAAAGAATTTGTATTCTTGTTTTCGTAAAAAATAATCCTAGTTCCTGTACACGAGTCTGCAAGAAGACCCCACGCAGTTTTCGAACAGCCTCTGATAGAAACAATAAAAGAATAATAAAATTCTGCAGGTACGTTCCTTGCCTGCAGTCCAGTTTTTGATTAAGGTGTTGTCGAAGAGGCAGCCAAATCTTGGCTGAAGAATGCTCCATGACGGAAGCGGAAAGACGGCACTTATGGGAAGCGTAAAAAAACCAATGACGTAAGATAAAAATCAACGGGATTGTAGGACCCTCACACAGTGGTCTGAAACGGCAAAAAAGCTGGCCAAAATTCGAAAATCGAAGATTTTTTTATCCCAGCCTGATGATACTAATTAATTTAGAATATTTGTGTGTGTGCACCTTGACGTGAAAAAGATAGAGTGCTTCTTTACCTACACAAGATGGCGGACTCAAAATGGCGGATCAGTTGAAGAAAAAGGCACACGATACTCGCGAACTTTTGTAATTGGAAGTTTTTGAGGTCAAAGAATTTGAATCTGCAGTCAAAATTTCAAAAAACAAGATGGCGGAGTCAAAATGGTGAACCGTTCTTAAAGAAAGTCACACGACGCTCGCGAAAATTTGTACTTAGGGGTTTTTGTCGTCGAGAAATTCGAATCTGCACTCAGAACGAAATACGTGTGAATTTTTTGAAAATCAGTCCGCCATTTTGACTCCGCCATCTTGTTTTTTGGAATTTCTACTGCAGATTCGAATTCCTGAACCTCAAGCACCCGAATACAAATTTTCGCGAGTGTCGTGTTACTTTTTTTGAACCGGTCCCTCATTTTGACTCCGCCATCTTGTTTTTCGAAATTTCGACTGCAGATCCGAATCCTTCAACCTCAAAAACCCTGAGTGCAAATTTTTGCGAGTGTCGTGTGACTTTTTAAAAAACCGGTCCGCCATTTTGAATCTGACATCTTTTTTTGAAATTTCGACTGCAGATTTGGAATTCCCGACCTCGAAAACCAGAAAGGATACATTTTTGAGTCATTCTATGAGCGATTCTAATTTTGGCCAGCTTTTCTGCCGTTTTAGACCACTGTGCCTCAATGGGAAAGTGAATTCGTTTTCCATCACTTTTAAATTATTAATTTTCTAGTTTTGGAAAATTCTTTTCGAAACAATCTTCTCAATATTATGAGATTATTCTATGATGATGCGTGCTCATCCGGATTTACTTATGAAATGGACAATGATGATCCATCAAAAAATGTTTTCGGTGAGAAAAACAAAAGATCAGCCTTCAGCGATTATAATAAAAATGGAAAACAATTAATTGAGACAAACAGAGATTTAGTTTCGCATTGTTACAAACCATGATGATTATTATCTATGCAAACCGGAAAACATGAGCATTGTCCCAAACCAAAAATTTTGATCAAGATAGACTACAGAACTGATAGGAATAGTGGAAAAAAGACATCATCAAAAATCAAGCGGAAGAATGGTTGTACTTCTGTGTTATCATTCAATAATTCATTGTTCGACAATGGTCGCCCATTCTTTGTTACATGTATGCGCGATATTGGACCAAAATGTGCATTCGTGCAGAGGGCGGACGGTGAATCAGTCTTATCGATCGTAAAACGAACGGCTCCATTTTCGACCCTCCTATTTGTATTATCTATCTCGTTATTACACATTGGTTAAAATATGTGAATACATCAATATATCATATCTACAGAAGCGCTCGCTGTTACTCTGCGTGACGATAGTCGATAAAAAATAGAATGAGAACAATGAAGTTCGAAGGCAGTGAAAAGCTTTTTATTCTTGTGCGAGCAAAAAAGCTTATGCACTCCGCGGTATGGTACCATACTAACTGCTGGAATGATACTGCTACAGGCTGCTGCCGTAAAAAAGGATTATTTACTACCTTGAGAAATTGAGATACCTGGGTAGAGGCGCAGCACATCATTCCTCTCGTTACATTCACCACTCGTATTAGAATGACACAGGCAAAAAAAATTGGATTTTTCACGTACATCATTTTTGCTAGAAAAATATTTGCCCGGTAAATAAAAGTAGCAAACGTATGTCTATTATAGGGTATTTTGGTTTGACCTCAGGTTCCTACAACCCGATTCTAAATACCTCCGAGACATGCAACCTTTGAGTCTATAACCAAAGCCCCGCACAACCCGATTTCCTCAACCCTCGAGTCCTGTAACCTGTTATACAATAACGCCAGACCCCTCGAAACAAAATTTCCTTAACCCTAGTGCCCACCAGACTGCTATGCAATAACCCTAGACCCCCACAACCTGATTTCCCTTATCCTCGAGACCAGTAACTTGCGGGTCTATAACCCTAGACCGTCACAACCCGATTCCCTTAACTCCTGTGCCCTGTTACCCGCAAGTCGGTTACCCCAGACCCCGCAACACCACGCTTTAACCCTTGACCACAGTAACCTGCTATGCAATATCTCCATACTCCCACAACCCGATTCCCTTCACTCTCGAACTGAGTAACCTCCTATATAATAACACCGGATCCTCACAACCTAATTTCCTTAGCCCTCGAGACCAGTAACCTGCGAGACTATCACCCCACACCCCACAAACCAATTGCCTCAACCCTTGACCACAGTAACCTGCTATGCAATAACTCCAGACTCCCACAACCCGATTCCCTTGACCTTCGAGCCCAGTAACCTGCTATGCAATAACCATAGACCACTATTACCAAATTTCCACAACCCTCGAGGCCAGTTACCTGCGAGTCTATTACCTAAGACCCAAAACCCAATTTCATTAACCCTTGACAACAGCAACCTGCTATGCAACAACCCCAGACCACCACAACCCAATTTTCTTAACCCTTGAGACCAGTAACCTGCGAGTCTATAGCCCTCGACGGATCGCTGAAGGGATTTACGTTTATAATTTGACGGGTCGTTGTCCTTCCTCTTCACAGGCCAGCAATAGTCTGCGATCTTCCACTCATTCCATCTTCCAATCTTGAAGCACAAAGCTCAGCTTGAAGGAAAATGGGTTGTGGGAGTCTGGGATCATTGCATAGCAAGTTACTGGGCTATAGGGTTTAGGAAATTGGGGTGTGGGAGTCTGAGGTTATTGCATAGCAGGTTACTGGGCTCGAGGGTTGAGGAAATTAGGCTGTTGGAGTCTGGGGTTATTGCATAGCAGATTACTGGGTTCAAGGGTTTAGGAAATAGGGTTGTGGGAGTCTGGGGTTATTGCATAGAAGGTAACTGGACTCAAGGGTTAAGGAAATGGTGTTGTTGGAGTCTAGAGTTATTGCATAGCAGGGTTGTGGGAGCCTGGGGTAATTGCATAGCAGGTTTCTGTTCGTTAATGATAAATTCATTTTGAGGTTTGGTATCTTGGATGTAAGGTTCCTCTAATTTTTTAAACACAATCACGAATTTTTAGTGACAATAATTAATTAGAATTAAGGAATAAAATTTTTTGTCCAAAATTTTCGACAAAAAATTGATTCGAATCTCTATTTAATATTAATAAATATATTTTATGGTTTGGTATTTTAGAGGGAAGGTTCTCTTAATCTATGAATTACGATTTTGAATTCTCATGTTCAAAAAGTCGTGAAGACTTGAGAAACAATTTTTTTCCAAAATTTTTGATGAAAAACTGATTTGGATTCCTGTTTGTTATTGATAAAAATTATTTTATGGTTTAGTATTTTAGATTGAGTGTTCCTTTAATTCTCGAAACACAATTTCGAATTTTAAGTGTCAATAATTCGTGAGAACTTGAGATACAATTTTTTTCCAAAGTTTTTGAATGAAAATTGAGTAAAATTTCTGTTTGTTAATAATGAACTAATTTTATGGTTTCGTATTTTGGAATCCTTGGATTTGGAATCATCAAGGTCAGTACATGAAAAGTTACTTGTACGATCCGAGTACCCAAGTACATGTACTCGAGTACTCAGATCATTCCGAGTATACGAGTACATGGACTCAAGTACTCGGAGATGGCCGAGTACACGACTCGAGTACTCGAGTACGATCCGCATACCCAAGTACATGTACTTGAGTACTCAGATCTTTCCGAATATGCGAGTACATGGACTCAAGTACTCAGAGAGGGCCGAGTACACGACTTAAGTACTCAAGTACGATCCGAGTACCCAAGTACATATACTTGAGTTCTCGGATCTTTCCGAGTATGCGAGTACATGAGCTCAAGTA